>APFE031581220.1:18681-39190 GCA_000404065.3 Pinus taeda
TGCATGTTCAGTTCAGCAGGGACAAGTGTTAGAGGATTAGATTGCTATCAGTTGTGACTATAGTTGTGCATGAGGATTTGCACAATCAATGGGATTGAGTTATGCCAATGAGAATTGGTCAATACCAAGTGATTATAGCCTCTGCTCACGTGATTCCCAGTGTGAGTGATTCTTTTGAGGTAAATACGAGTTTGATTAAACCATTCTCATCCATTCTTGAGTAGGTATTGAGCAGTGGAGGCAGGCAAGCAGTGGAATAGATTTGGAGATCAGATCTGAGTTGTATTGTGTGTAACAGGTGGAGATAGTGCTGGATACTTGTAAGAAGTATTGACTATTGTAATGTTACATGTTCTTAATCATTAATATACAGATAGTGTGGGGTTTTCAGCTGTAAGCTTTCCCCGGGTTACATACTGTGTTAATGTGTGCATGCTCTTGATGTTTTATTGTTATTGATGCTGCTATATTGATGATCAACGTAGGGGAGCTTATGTATTTTGTATGTATTCCGCAATAGTACATGATCAAGATAATCTCCATTGAATATGTGTTTATTATTCAAAATTTCTACAAAAAAGATGACGAAACGATGCCTGATGTTGATGAACCTATGGATCTTATTGATCCACTCCCTCATGAGCCTTCCACCTCCAAAAGGAGACCCTCATGGCTTAGTAAGATTCTCAAAGATTCCAAGAGACACATTGCACCAAAGGGGACTTTCCGTGAAAGCAAGAAGCTGAACAAGTATCAAGGATATTTGACCGCCATGGGCACTATCATTCAAAATGAGCCTTCATCATTCGAAGAAGATGTGAAGCATCAAGTATGGAAGGATGATATGAATGAAGAATATGAGTCAATTATGAAGAATGATGTCTGGGATGTGGTCCCTATACCCCAGGACAAATTGGTTGTCACCTCTTAGTGGCTCTACAAAATCAAGGATGGAGCTGATCGAAGTGTAGACCGTTTCATTCACAAATGTAAGAGGGAGTTGGCTTCTAAATTTGAGATGAGGGACCTAGGACCAATGCACTATTTCCTAGGGTTGGAGATATAGAAAAAGACAGGTGAAATTTTCCACTCTCAAGGAAAATATGTTGTGAAGATATTGGAAATATTTGGGATGGTGGACTGCAAGCCCATGACTACTCCGATGGAACTTAACTTTAAGAACTTATGTGGTAGTGTTGTTGGAACTGAATTGGGAAATGCTTCTGAGTATCATCAACTCATAGGAGCATTGATGTTCTTGGTGAACTCCCTTCCGGGCATATGTTTTGCAGTTAACACATTGAGCCAATATATGGTTGAGCCTCCTCATATACATTAGATTGGTACCAAGAATCTTATGAGATATCTTTGGGGCACAATGGCTCATGGACTGAGATACATTGTCAGAGATGTGAGGTTGCATGGTTGTTCTGATGCTGATTGGGCTAGTAGTGTGCTGGATCGCAAGAGCACTTATGGATTTTGTTTTTCTTTAGGTTCTTCTCTGATATCCTAGATGAGTAGGAAGCAAAAATTAGTTTCCTTGAGCATCGCCGAGGCTGAATACATAGCTGCTAGTATGGCCTCCTGTGAAGCTTTCTGGTTGAGGAAGCTCTTTAGTGAGTTGTTTGGACATGTGTTGGATACCACCGTGATCCTCTGCGACAACCAGAGTGGGATCTGATTACTAGAGAATCCCGTGTTTCATGATCGCTCCAAGCATATAGATATCAGGTACCACTTATCTCGGATATGGTACAACGAGGAGAAAGAAGGCTCCATCACATTGGGACTAATGAGAACATCGTTGATATTCTGACAAAGCCCATGGGGAAGGTCAAATTCTTGGCCTTCCGAGAATGACTTAGAGTCATGGAGAGACTCTCTTATGAGGGTCCTTTATGAGATCGACATTGAGCTCTGGGAGCTCTGGCAGGCTTGGGGTACTTCTTGGAGTAATAAGCAACCATAAGGTGAGCAGTTCAGCCTCCCCCTAGTGGTTTTTTGTTGATCTGAAATGGGGATCTAAAGGATTCTTGTCAGCTTACAAGAACCTCCTCAAATCCAAAGCTTAAACAATTGCCAAGATCTATCTTATGTTGACAAATGCGGAATTAAGAACTTGAAATAGGTGTATGCTTGTGTTTTCCTTTAATTTTTAAGTGCTTAAGTTGATTTTCTTAAACTGATATATAAACATATAATAGCAAATAATGCAATAATAACCAACACACATAACAACAATATAATTAGGATTTCACACAAACCTCTTGGTTTACATCTTCGTGAGCTCTAGTTAACTCAACTAGGCTCTCTGGGATTATGGCTTAAATTCTTTTACAAGTTCCACACTCAAGTCCATTGGTTTACAACTGAACCAATGGGTTTATAATACCATCTTATCCCGCTAGTTTTCCATACTCTGCAGATAGATCTAGGCTTCTCTAGACTAGATTCCTTCAGTCAGTGCTCCGGACTATCTTGAGCTCCTGGCTTGAACCAACTCCCTCATAATTCTTTTTCAGTCTCTGGAATTCCTTCTTTCATCTTCAACACACATCAGACACCAGCAACAACTTGATCATTTTATCTCTCTCAGCTATGAAACTTCATTACAAACTCATGGCTCTTAGAAGTCTACTTTGAGCTCTTTAGCTCTGAGGCTCTGCTTCCAACCTCTAGTGACTCTACCTCTGTCAAGCCTCCAACCTCTGGTGGCTCTCTACGAATCCTTGGCTCTACAGCTCTCTAGCTTTGCAACTTTGCTGTGCTCAAGCTCTCTGGCTCTGCAACTCTGTTGCACTTGGCTCTCTGAGGATTCACCCCTTTGCTATCGCCCCCAACCTCTGGTGGCTTCTCTGGATTTCTTTGGAACTACGGCTCTGCTTCCAATCTCTGGTGGCTCTGCCTATATCAAGCCTCCAACCTCTGGTGGATCTTTTCCTAGTGTTGAGCTCCCTCAAGGGAGACTACTGAAGGGATACTTTCTTCTTTGCCTCGCTCTCTGGCCTTTGAATAATCCTCTGACTCTGCGGCTTCCCCAGTTGTTCCTCTTTCCCTTCGATCACGAGGAATCATTCCTTCCTGGCTCTTTGGCTTTGCGTGCTTCATAATGCATCCCTGTTATAGAAACGCCCGATCATAGTGTGGCACAAGTGTGATGGTTGTTTCCAAATGGAAATGAACCGGCGACCTCTTTCCAGAACAAAATCTACGAAATAATGCATTTTTTGTTTGGAACAGAACTACAAAGGAATACATAGAAAAAAAAATCATGAACCTTTAACCCAGACTTCAAATAATATGTAGCCTCATTTATAAACCCTTCAGGCACGTCCCTTTATCGAAATATCGCAATCACATTGCGTAGGCCAAAACAACCCAATACATGAAAAATACAAAGAAAATCCAAAAAGTTGGATTTCAAATTAAATGAAATCACGTCCATAAGCCTTATCGGGTGCTTTATCACATGTCGCATGGTATAACACTCCCCTCTACCTTGTTACGATCCAATCTCCGATCCCGATCGCCGATCGTGCTATCGGCACATCACATATCGCATATCGCAATGTCCTCCCGCCAGGCCTTTATCCCTTCAAAGCTCTGATCCGATATGTCTTACGGATCCGATAAGGGTTTTTGGCTACGGAATATAGTATTTTGGGTCTACTTCCATATTGCTCCATCGCCAATCACTTTATCGCACATCGTAATATCAACACATCATAATTCGGCTTACCCAGGGTTCCAATGTCGCACGAAGGCCTTCCTCCGATGCGATATATCGAAGATCGCTAATCGGGTATTCTTTTTCCTTTGTTTTAAGTCCTCCCTTCGAACCCTTCTGATGTGATTTTTCCTCTGTGAGAAAGATTTCTAGACGTAGAAGTCCATTACTAGATTCATTTTGGATCCACCTTCCCACCAAAAAGATTTTGGATTCCAAAAGGCTGATATATTGGTCTGAACAGTAGGTGAGATTACATCACCGTCTTCTTTCAACCTCCATACACTTGCCTTGCATAGTGCCTCTGAACCAAAGCCTTTAAACACTTTCCTTCCTGGACGTGCTTGTCCTCCTGGGAAGAACTGTTTTCCTCCTTGACTTCATGCAGAACTCCTGCTGAGAAGGTTACAGAAGGTAGTTTTAACTTCTCTTCCTTGATCATTGATCCAAGGTGGCTCAAACAAATGCGAAGTTACATCTTCTTCATAGAAATTTACAAATGCATTTGTTCGACATATTGTCAACAACAACAGAAATACATACAACAACTAGATGGCCTAAACTCTTGCTTCAAAAAAAGAAACAGATTTCACATCTTTTGAATTACCTCCATGTCTTACATCTACATACAAATTATTGACTAGATAAAAAGCCAACAAAACATGCCTTTAAAACAATTGACCCTTCAAGTCAAGCATGTAGAAAAATAAATTTAGGATTCTTTTTCAAAGATGAAACAATTCATCATTATCTCCATTTTGGAGACCAAATCAACTTTTTGCAAGTCAACAATAACATTACATGCATGCTTAAAAACAAAGCAATCAACCCTTCAAGTTAATTACACATACATGTTCAAATACAAGGAAATCATCAGCATCCTTGTGTTCATGCACATCATTTTCATGCATGCATTTCATCTTTCAACTTTCGCTTAAGTACATTGTACTTTCGAAGCTGAAATGAACATAATGTTGCAGCAATAAAGTGAGTCTCCTACTCAACTTTTCCATTTACCTTCTTGGTAAAACCTTGCAACTTGCATTCCATTAACAAATAATTGCAAATAGATGCATTACAAAAATAAACATGCAATCTTAATTGGATATAATTCTAACCATTTCTTACCAATCCATTTCAAAGGTCCTTCCTTTGTCTGCACATCAAAATCAACATGTGAATCATCTTGAAACACATCATTCATGGAATCTTTCTTTCCGTTCCTGCCATTCTCTCTTTCCACCTTCTTCAAGTTTCGTGGAAGCATTGTTGGATTCAGAGTCCAACATTTTGCAGCAATATGTCCTTGCTTATGGCAGTAAGTGCAACACATGTGCATATTCTTGACAGCATGATTTTCCTTGTCCAATGGACCTTTGTCTCTTTGCTTCTTTTCCTTCAAAAGTTTCCTATATGTGGCCATTCTCTTCCAACATCTAGAAACATTATGGTTTTTAAAACCACAAAAGGAACATGCAATTCTTTTCCCATGCTTATATGGAAATTTATGATGCTGAACGTAATCAAAAGGAATATGATTAGAACCAGACTTATACCTTTCCTTTTCACCTTTATTACCTTCTTGAGGAGGTGAATTGAATGAAGAAGTAGCTCCCTTTGGAACACCATCAATCACTTCAATGATTTCAGAGTTTCCACAACTCTTCGGTTCAAGTGTATGCTTATGAATACCTTCTTCCTGAAAATGATCTTTCAAGCTATTGCACTCCCCATGAATATAACTTTACACTTTTGAGGTAGAAGACCTGAAATGAAACTCCTTCTTAGAACTGTTTCAATTTTCTTCATGGCAGCTTTGGAACTTTCTCCATAAGATTGTCCATAGCCAAGACCCAAATTCTTAGGCCTTTCCTCAACCATTATTGGCTCAACAACACCTTGTGCATGTTTTCCAAAGCCTTTTCCTTCATAGCCCATTTTGGACATTAACTTGGAACCTATGCCTCTAGTATGTTTTTCAAAAGAACCAACATCAACATTATTAGAAGAATTTGAAGACAAACAGGAATTTTTTGCCTCTTCTTCAAGCTAATACTTGACTAAGGCTTCTTTGGCAACAAGGAGTTGTGTCTCCAACTCATGCATCCTTTCTAGATCCATATTTGCAATATGAAGTTGCCTCTCCATTTCCTGCAATTTGTCAGAAAGCAACTTCTTCTCTTCCTTCATGGAATTCAACTACTGTCTAAGTATGATGCTCTTCCTTCCATCCTCATACATTTCTCTCACCATATCCATCATGGTGAAAAAGTCTTGCTTCATTTATTCATCAAAGAATCTTTTGAAGAGAGAAGAATTTGATGACTCACTTGTAGAAGTTGTCATTATCAAAGTGAAAAAAAGAAATTCAAACAAGATTAACAAAGAGATTATTCAAGCAGCCTTTTGCAACAAACCTCTTGTGCTTCAAGGATTGCTTTGAGGTCCTCTGGGATAAGACGAATGCCTTCAAACCTTCTTCCTTCTTGTCCTCTCATGGACTTAGCTATCAATAGCTTTCCCTTCACCTCTGAAAACTCAAACAACAGTCAGTTTACAAAAATCAAACAATCAATCCTCGACTGTTCAAACACCTTTCAAGTTAAGCAAGCAAATATATTGCTCTGTCAATCAAGCATCCTGCTTTGATCAATCAAGCATCATGATACCACCTGCTGTGGTATAACTTGCTCTGATACCACCTTCTTTGAAGGTGGGGTTAATCAACCTGATGCTCTGATACCACCTGATCTGAAATGGGGATCTAAAGGCTTCTTATCAGCTTACAAGAACCTCTCCCACTCCAAAGCTTAAACAATTGCCAAGATCTATCTTATGTTGACAAATGCAGAATTAAGAACTTGAAATAGGTGTATGCTTGTGTTTTCCTTTAACTATTAAGTGCTTAAGATGATTTTCTTAAACTAATATAAAAACATATAACAACAAATAATGCAAATAATAACCAACACACGTAACAACAATATAGTTAGGAGTTTACCCAAACCTCTTGGGCCATGTCTCCGCGAGCTCTAGTCAACTAAACTAGGCTCTCTGGGATTATGGCTTAAATTATTTTACAAGTTCCACACTCAAATCCATTGGTTTACAACTGAACCTATGGGTTTAGAATACCATCTTATCCTGCTGGCTGTCCATACTCTGCAGACAGCTCTAGGCTTCTATGAACTAGATTCCTTCAATCAGCGCTCCAGGCTATCTTGAGCTCTTGGCTTGCACCAACTCCCTCAGAATTCTCTTTCAGTCTCTAGAATTCCTTCTTCCATCTTCAACACACATCAGACACCAGCAATAGCTTGATCATTTGATCTCTTTGCTGCTCTGAAACTTCACTATAGCCTCATGGCTCTTAGAAGTCTGCTTTGAGCTCTTTGGCTCTGAGGCTTCGCCTCCAACCTCTGGTGACTCTACCTCTATCAAGCCTCCAACCTCTGGTGGCTCTCTACGAATCCTCGGCTCTATGGCTCTCTGGCTTTGCAACTCTACTGCCCTCAAGCTCTCTAGCTCTGCAACTCTGCTGCACCCAGCACTCTGAGGAATCACCCCTTTGCCATCGCCCCCAACATTTGGTGGCTTCTCTGGCTTTCTCTGGAACTGCGGATCTACCTCAAACCTCTGGTGGCTCTTTTCCCAGCTTTGAGCTCCCTCAAGGGAGACTCCTAAAGGGATACTTGCTTCTTCACTTAGCTCTTTGGCCTTTGAAGAATCCTCTGACTTTGTGACTTCCCTAGCCATTCCTCTATCCCTTCAATCATAAGGAATCATTCCTTCCCGGCTCTTCAGCTCTGCGTGCTTCATAACACATCCTTGTTACAAAAATCCCGCTCATAGCGTGGCATATGTGTGCTAGCTGTTTCCAAATGGAAATGAACCGACGACCTCTTTCCAGAACAAAATCTACGAAATAACGCATTTTTTGTTTGGAATGAAAATACAAAGGAATACACAGAAAAACACATCATGAGCCTTTAACCCGGACTTCAAATAATATGTAGCCACATTTATAAACCCTTTGGGTCCATCCCTTTATCACAATATCACAATCGCATTGCATAGGCCAAAACAACCCAATACATGGAAAATACAAAGAAAATCTGCAAAGTCGGATTTCAAATTAAATGAAATCGCATCCATAAGACTTATTGGGTCTATGCTTTATCGCAAGTCACAATCACATGTCGCATGGTATAGCGCTCCCCTCTGCGTTGTTGTGATCCAATCTTCGATCGTTGATCACCGATTGCGTTATCGGTGCATTGCATATTGCATATCACAATGTCCTCCCACCAGGCCTTTATCCCTTCAAAGCTCTGATCTGATATGTCTTACAGATCCGATAAGGGTTTTTGGCTGTGGAATATAGTATTTTGGGTCCACTTCCATATCGCTCCATCGTCGATTGCTTTATCTCACATTGCAATATTGGCACATCGCAATTTGGCCTACCCAGGGTTCCAATGTTGCACGAAGGCCTTCCTCCGATGTGATATATCGGAGATCGCTAATAAGGTATTCTTCTACCTTTGGTTTAAGTCCTTGCTTTGAACCCTTCCGATGCGATTTTTCCTCTGTGAGAAATATTTTTAGACTTAGATTTTTTTGGACACATCGTGTACTACCGTACTCCCAATGGTAGGATGACCAATATTGATCTAGGATCAATTGGAACTGACTTCAGGTCAGTAAGAGTGGTATGAGACACTCTCTTTTGATTGGAACTGACTTCAGGTCAGTAATAGTGGTATGACACGCTCTCATTTGATTATGACTAACTTTAGGTTAGTAGAGAATGGTATGATACATTCTCAATCACTTCTTCTTCTTAATAGTTCAGCAGTGCATAACAGTGCATTAATGGCAGAGATAGTACAGATTGGCAGATGGATTACCAGATGGAGTTCTCCCTAGTTGAGAGGGAGTGTTAAAATTAGCAAATAGGGAAAAAATCCACATGGGTCATCTTATTTATGATAGCTGATATTTTTCTTGGATTTCTCTCTACGAGAGGTGTAGGATTGATCTAAAGATCATACGATTCTGACATGTACAAATGAATTTATGAATTTATTTTGATTATGGTCAAATTGTTAATTCCGGCCAACAAACTTATGTAGGCTCAGAAGCCCAACAGTGACGCCTATTCATCCTCAACATCACATATAAATAGAAGGTGACTTAGCCTCATTTGGACACACTCATCTTCACACTTCTCTCTCTCTCTCCTCATTGATTGGGTACAGATTTCTGGGCTTCTCTCTCTCCACACATATGAAATTTCAAGAGAGCGAAATTTCAGGAGAGCGAAATTTCAGTAGTTCGAAATTTCAGGAGAGTGAACTTTCAAGAGGTTGAAATTTCAGGGGAGCGAAATTTCAGGAGGCCGAAATTTCAAGAGACTGAATTTATAGACAGTTTGACCAAGCATTAACCTCCTTTGATTGCATTTTTGTGAGGGCTATCTCTACTTGGGCAGGCCACATTTATGGGCACAAAAATCGAGGTTAAACATTGATTGTTGACTAGCTTTGATTACAGCTAGGGCTGACTGTAGGTGGGCTGTTTGACCAAACTTTGACTGGGTTGAATTTGATAGTTTTGAAGGCTATTTTATCTTGTTGTTTGGAGGCTGAAGTTGACGTTGACCAATTTGTTGAGGTTTAAATCTGCCCTGTTGACCAGCGTTGACTTTTTTGGTTGGGGCTCTTTTGCTGTTGTTATAAATTATCATATTTGTAAATTGTATTATCTCTCTTTGCTGAAATATTGAAGACTAAAATAAGATTTGATCAAGGGTTTCCCCAAAATGTGGTTTGTCCTTGGTTGGTGCCACATCTTGTGTCCTCTTGTGTTGGCTTGTCTTCTACTATTTATGTTTATGTTCTATCTGCATTTTACTATCATGTTGATGTGATTACTAATCTGAATATTGATACTGGGCTAATAAAGAAATTGAAGTAAAATTTCTCTAAAGCATAGAACATACCATTGTTGCCTAAAATTAACATTATCTGTATCCCACCCAATTCCTCCCTTCCTCCTCCCCATGCTATTGCTCAGAGCATGCAATCCAATAGCATCTGCTTGCTAGTGACATGCATCATCGTGACTCTAGCAAAATGATATGCATCGAAATTCTTTATTTAGTCCACTGCAAATAGACCCAATGCACCTTGATACCTCGAATCTCAAGTCTGATTATATATGTTCCCATGTGATTTTATTCTTGAGAAGCACAACCATTGCTCGACTTTCCACCTGAACACATGACTAATTGGTTTTGATAAGTCACAATAATAATAACAATAATAACTATTTTCTATATTCCTTTGACAAGTACATTACATGATGACTCAAATAAATTAAATGAAGACTGAACCTAGTTACATTTTCCAACATCATGGTGTCTGCCCACACACTGTAGTTTTCTGCACCCGAAATTTTTTCTTTCAAAGCATTTGACACACCATGGATAAGGGATGTTTCCATTTGCACACAAATTTCACAATTTCAGTCCTCTCAGTTGAACTCAATGCTAATTTAACTCCACTTTGTTACCAAAGTTTAATTTTATACAAAGACATAATTGATAAAATCATAGCAAAATATAATAAAAATAATCAATCAAAATAATACATAACACACTAATGTTGGGTATTATATACTCTACAAGCGCTTTACATAACATAACTTGGATTCCATTGATAAAAACTATTTCCTGGGCATGCCAAACTTTCTTGGTCTCATCCTTAGCTCTCTGACATAGATCTTCTTTGGTCCCCAATATGATAGATTCCAAATATCTTATTTCTCTAATACAATTTTGGGAGACAAAGTTAGCAGATCAAAAAATAGTTTGATGCATGATTGTGAAAAAATAACCTACAAAGGAACTAGAAGAAGATAGACAAGTGGAAAATCACATTAGTTCTTTGTGTCAGGTGAATCTTTATTGATCAATTTTCTCAACAAATGAAAAATTTATAAAAAAAATCTCATATTTCAATAAGAATCATCGTTTCTAGATAAAAAAGATCTTTGAATGAGATTTGGCATATTGGTCCTTAGATGCAACCCACTAGGGGAGACTCCAATTACAACGCTCTAGAGGAGACTCACATAACTTTACATATTTGGTCTAATTTACATAACTTAAGAGTTTCCTCACTTTCGACATCAATTATATCTCTCATCAACTCTTTGTTGATGGCATAATTCTCCTTGGAGAAAATATGCAAGCAAACGTTGTCCTTATAAAATAAGGATGGAATTTACTGATTAAAAATGCCTCTATCTATGCTTGAAATCATCTCCATTTCTAGGAAGGAACCTTGCAAATCTAGGAGATCCATTTAAAGAAGGCTACGGGAGCTTTCAGATCTTTAGGAATTCCTATCTAGAACAAAGTAAAAATCAATGGGAAGTGTTAGTAGAGAAAAAAAGAGTCAAGGACTCAACCCTTACAAATAGATGGCTATACCTGGGAAGGATGCTCAATCTCTTCAATGCATCTTTCATTGCATGCCTTATATTTGGTTGGAGAATCCTTGTACCTCTAAACGTGTTCTTCAAGAGATAAGAAAGGTTACCAGAGAAGGTGCCCCTTTTAAACTATTGTAGAATTTAACATGAGTAAAAAATAATCCATCATGTAAGAACAACTAAGAATGTTTGGGATTATAATGGACCATTTAGTATCTAATTGTACATGAGGGTAAAGCCTTGTGTTCTATTGGATTTGAGGTTAGTAAGAAGGTACTTGAGGGTCTGACTTCCCCAAACACCACAAGTCGTGTTGAAGTGTAGTTCCATATAAGCTCTTTCATACACACATTATAATTCTAAGTGAGTCCTTGGAAACCAAATTTTGTAGAAGAATGATTACCTAAACAAATATTTACATTAAAGGCTCGGATTTCAATGGTTCATATGATAAGATTCCATCTTGCTACATTCCCATAAAATATTTATTTGTGTTTTTTCTAATTGATATTTACAGACAGTCTTAAGAAGTACTTCATATTCCATAAAAGAATTATAGAGATGATTGAATCAGGTTGCAAGAAGTAATAGTTCATTCCATTGATCAAAAGAACAACTTCTTAAGGAGGCATGGAAAACTTTTGTGCTTAGAATTGGTGTGTGGGATCATCTTAGTAACAGAGGTTCTTACATTCAATTTCTGATATTGGAAATTTTAACCAAACTAGATTCTGAATTGAATTCAAAGAATTATCACTATTCTATTTCTATGATTTTCTATTGTCATTTCTCATGTGTGAATTATATTTCCACATTGAAAACAATATGTTGTTTTGATTGTAATTCTCTGTGCTTCAAAAATTTTTCAAAGAAATATGCATTGATCTAATGACATGTAAAATTTTGCTAAAAAATGCCTTAAAATCCCTCAACAGTAGAGAATTAGCATCATCCATTGGAAATTAACTTGATCTATTGATCATCATTGCAATCTACTCACTATAGTAGTAGTATTCCATAATAATGAAAACTAAGGTGACGAATAAAATTTCCCAAGCTGTAAATAACTTTTCAGTGTGGGAACAAGAAAATATTTGAATTAGTCCTTATTTCATGCTTTACATTGAATTGTTGAATGACCTAAAAATCATACATTTAAAAAAGTTGAACTCTAGCTAGCCGCAGTTGTGTGATATAAGTTACAAACCATTAGTAGTGTTAGTTTCCTGCTACAGCAGGTTATTCATTTTTCATGATTGGCATTTCAGAGGCCAAATATGTCGTACTTTGCTTGCTGCAATGCTCCATATTTGCTTAACAGTCTCCAAGTGAAGAAGGCTACTTCAAGTTCATTCTATTGGCTTCAAATTTTGTAAAGTTATCCCGATATCGCCACTTTTCAGTTAAAGGGAGGTCCAAACAGTTTAATCTTGGTCTCCCTAGGTTTAAATTTCTTGTTTTAGAATATAGAGATTGTAAATCTGTCGAAATAGTTTAATCTTGGCAGATTCTTAGATAGGTAGAGAAGCAGAGGAGCCCAACAGCTTAATCTGGGCTCCAGAAGAAATAAGGGTAGTATGTAGATAGGAAAGCATCAAAAGAAAAATGAATGACGGGTTTGCAAGTCTAAGTGCACCCCCAAACAAAAGAAGAAAAAATGCTAGGTAAGTAGGTTGGGTAGGTAGTTCTGAGGTTGTTGAATTGCTGACCAGTTCCAGGTTTTCAGATGTCATATCATGCAGGACATAATCAGCAAGGGTTTGTGTGCAAGAAACTCTAAAGAGGTATAACTGACCCCCCTTCTCTGTTCTCCCCAATCAGTAAATAACTTCCCCAAAAGAGGTCAAGATCTGCTTGACACCTCTTAAGTTCCATCATCTTCATAACACTGGCTTGAGTAAAGATCTGCTTTACTCAAAGTTGTTCCATATTTTCTCCTAAAGTATGGTCCTACCCCCTTGTAACAGCCTAAGCTCTCCCGAACTTAGCGCTTTCTTACCATCTCCATATTAACCACTAACATTATTATTTAGCTCCCTATTCTTCCCATCCCCTTATTAATATTAAGTAAAATCCCCTACGTAATATCCCTCCCCCTGGTTGAAAAATAACCATAAGTACTCCCGGGAATTGCTCAGTTTATCTAAAACTCAGCAAGAACCCTTGACCTCCAAAACCACCTCCCAGATACAATGGACTCCTTCCAAAGTATAAAATTCCTCTGAGGTAATCGGACCCCTTCCGAAACCTCAAATTCCCTTCACACCCACTTACTCGCTCTTTCCACCCAAAACTTACAACCTCAAAGCCCGGAATCGCATCGCAACATCGCACTTTCATCTCCATGCAGGTCATCACCCATCCGTCTCCGCCGATGCGATATTGCGATATCGCCGATCGGCAGTCACAAGCGCCGAGTGTCCGACTCAGTCACCCCTCCTTTCCCCGCTGATGCGATATTGCGATATCGCTGATCGGCAGTCGCAAACGCCGAGTGTCCAACTCAAGTACCCTCGTTCCCTGCCGACGCGATATCGCGATATCGCATCGGAGTTTCTTCATCACATTACCTTCAGCACTTCACCATGTCGCTCTGTACCAGGGACCCACAGCTGACGTCATCTGCCGTACAACCGACGCCATGGTTACGTCAGCAGCCAGAAAGCCGAAAACTTCGCGCAGGAAGAAAAATCGCACTTCGGAGCTCCAGATCAAGAAACAGAGGCAGTTTCCGATGCGCGATTAGCGCGAAGCACTAATTGCGCATCACTACGGGAAATAGGCCATTTCGAGGATTCTTTGGGGAATCTTCTGATTTTTTAGCCCATTGCGCGCTGAAAAAGCCCGAATATCACCCGATCGTGCCAAAAGGATCCGGTTTAAAGACAGCAGCAGATCAATCACAGAGTTTAAAGTGTATCAGATCAAATCATCAGGCATCAAGCGTGTCAAAGAGTATCAGTCGACAGCGGGAGCCATCAATGTAGTGGTAAAGAGTATCAGCGAATATCTTGAGCAGCGGCCCGAAGCAGGAGAACATTTAATATCTTCCAACAGATTCATAGAAAGAGGGCGAAACTACTTGAAGCTCTCAAATCATAATTATTGCACATTCAATTCACACCAGAGCCAAACTGCAGTTCCCGAAGCACAATCACTCCAGCAGCACCGCATCTGGTCCCCAAGGGCCACCTCGTCACCTGTTCCGATTCAGCTGCCCCCAGCGCAGCCAAAAAGATTTACTTGCATTGAATTCCAGCAACACTTACATTTTTGAAGAGTTCTAAGCAGACCTGTCAAGGTCACTTGTAATGATGTCTTTCCGATATTTTGCTTATAAAAACCACCCTAAGCAATGTTGTGAGGGGTTGGTTGGTTGGTAGTAGTTGTTGGCCAGTCTTCTTTCTAGCATTTTCTCTGAGCAAAGACTCGCACTGTAATTGTCATAATTTCCATAATCAAAGATTGTTGAAAGCATGGATTGCGAAACTACTTGATGTTTTCTCTTGGCCAAGGAATGATCATGGAATTCCTGTGCTTCTACATGATCCAATAAGTGTTCCTCTCCTCTGTTTAGTTTTATGTTTTTTACCACCGCTCCACCTTTCTAAATTGTAGGAAAAAAGAATAGCTTAAGATTTGTTTCATTACACCTTAAGTTCAATTTCTGCGTTTTTCAATGTTTTCTTCAGAAACAGTTATGAGCTTGTATTCTTAAATGATCTGGTTTACGCTGCTTCTTTCACATATGAGTGCATGTCTTAGGAATTCTTAACTGCTCCGGGATCCCACTAATCCACTTCTCCTCTTTGTCAGCATGATGAAATGATTCTCCTTTGCCTTTCATCCCTGATGTTCACTCCATACTTTCAGCAGACAGAGAATTGTATCCTGTGTGGCTATCCCGCTCCATATCCCCTTGTGACCAAGAAAACGCTTGCAAGCCTCAATCTGTGACTCCATGCCCAATGGTTCAAAACTTATCACACCTTACCGTGCCTCTTTTTTCGAGAATCCTACCTTCTTTCCAATCACAATCAACACTCCCTTGAAGTCAGAAAGCTAGCCTAAAATCATCAACTAAGGTTGAATTAAAAGGAGAGAGCCCTCTCAAATTGCAGGTGGGCTAGAACCTGCAATCAAAAGATTGGTTTGTGGTTACCTCGGTCGTATCCCTATTAGGAGCCTAGGGACAACCTGAGTGATAACAAGTAGCTAAGGTGTTCCCCTGAACATCATTTCCCTTGTTTGGTCTGCTAGAAGCAGTCTCTCCACTATTTGCAAGACCAAAGTTTGTTTCAGCTCAATCTTGTTGAGTTGTTGAAAAGGAAGTCCCGAATGGCCCCGCAAGAGAGACCTCAAAGTTCCTACTTGTCGTTCTACCACTACCATTGACATTAGTTGCTTCGTCGATAGGAAATATAATGACATCACCACCACTAGAAGCTTCTCGTTAATTTGGGGCAATACTACTAGTACCGACCATGATATTGTCACAACCCATTTCATGCCCTGAGGATTCATTATTACTATTGTTATTTGATGTTCCCAAAATACCCCGTGAAGAAAACCCATCAATATCTCCACCTTGCCCATCTGACGTGCTGCAAGAATTCCAAACCCAAAGAGAGCTTTTCCCACGGGAGCGAGCCTGCTCATACTCCATGTCATCTATGGGCATCTCATATCAACAAACTGAACAATGATTATGTTGTTCAAGCCATGGAAGGATGCAAACAGAATGGTACATGTTTTTACAGGGCATCTGCCTTACTTCGGTGCCCACTTCAAATTCATCCTTCCATACTGCACACTTTGTAGAATCTGTAAAAAGACTTCGGTGCCCACTTCAAATTCATCCTTCCATACTGGACACTGTGTAGAATCCATAAAAAGATCTTAGGTAATTTCAATGGTGGGAATAGGACCTATGGAAGCTTTGGAGGTGAGAGGGCATATAACATAATTATAAGGTTTTAAGAATTTAAAAAATATTTAACTTTTAATATATTATGTTATAGCCGAGAGGGCATATAATATAATTATAAGCTTTTAAGAATTTAAAAAATATTTAACTTTTAATATATTAAATGTTAATGATAATATATTTAAATGAATATGGAATATGATTAGCCATACTATAGATGAAATTTGGATTAGGTTATTGTATTCTGTAAAAATAAATATTGTTAAAAATACGTATAAATTTTACTTTTAAATATTAATGGTAAATTTTTTTTTTAACTAGGTAAAATCCAATAAGGTGATTTAGAGATTTAAGTACTTAAAATAAATGCATAATTTCTTAAAAATAAATTTGTGTAAAAACCTTTTAAGCATAAAAGAAATTAATTTTTTAATAATAAAAATTAATAATATTTTTTGTTATATTTATTTTTTATATTTTTGAGTTTGTTAGAAATTTTTTAAAGAGTTGTATAATGTTTGTGGATGATTGTTGTTTTTCATAGTTTTACATAAAAAAATTTCTCTTATTCCATTATTCTTATCATGCTAAATCCATAATTTGTTGGAGTAATAACTTGGACCTTGGTCAAACTAGTAACTACTACTATAACAACAAGAGTATATCCAACAACCAATAAACTAGATATACCAAGAATTTGTCCGATAGGCATGAGCAAGTCTCCCAATAGTCCTCAACAACAGAATTTAGTTGATAAAAATGGCAATCGTGAGAATCAGACAGATGTCATGGGTACATCAGGACAAATGTCAAATGGATATGAAAAGGGTATTAGACAATGCTTAGCCTAACCAATTTAAAAATGGGACACCTTTGGTGTAATTAAGATTTTTCATATACAATGGATTAAATTAGGGAGGGGAGATTATGGTATTTAACCAATTATTTTTAATTAAAATTTATAAGTAATGTAAATAGAAGTAAATTATCTAAAATAATTAGCGGTAATTTATGTCCATGGGGCATATAATAGATGATGACATGACATATTGTTAAGGAATTTCGTGGTGTTAAAGTCACTGATTTGAAACTCCGTGGTTAAAAATATGGTCATGTCAAGGGCGGGTGTGGTCCAGCCAGGTGATCATGTCGTGTTGCAAAAGGAGATGTTGGCCCACTCCTATTTTCAATAATTTGTTAACCTTTGAATTTAATTCCTTAAGAATGTGATAAAATTATATAATCCTAATAAAGATTCTAATAAGCACCATAATTCTAATCATCCTCTGATCCAATAAAGAAGTGTATAAGGATGTATAACCTTTCATCCACTCTATAAAAGACTTTGAATCCCCTATCACTTGTAAGTTTAGATTGTTGAAGTGACACAATTAAAATGACTAACATAAACAACTAATTCATATTATTGTAGTTCCTGTTAGGTAGTCATATTTTTGTTCCTAGACTAAATTAGTCATTCACGTTAGTCATTTTTCAGTAGTATTACTTATTAGCTAGTCATATATTTTGACTCGAGACTAAATTAGTCATTTATGTTAGTAATTTTTAGTTGGGTCTCTTAATATTTCTTTTTTTTGGTAGTATTTCACTTGAAAAAATTGTGGTAACTAACTTTTTCAGTCACTTAGTCACTAATTTCACCATTTTCTACTAGTGTAAGGACTATGAGGGTAGCACTGAAGAAGGGAAAGATGAATAATATCCTCCAAGTCAATATTTCAAAAGCACAGATGATCATAGTGTGGATAACATTCCTCATAATGATGATGGAAATTCTTATACAAATGATGATCCAATGATGGAGATGTTTCTAGGAAATATTGTATCGAGGAGTAGGAGCAGACCTTTCATATCAATCCAAGGTGTTCTAGTTATACAAGGGGTAGAGCATAATATCTAACGAGAAGAATTTCTATCAATGCTCTTATTTCAAGTGAATGTTGTAAAAAATATTGCTTGAAACATATGGATTTCAAGTTTTCATTATAGAAAAGGAAGAGATATTTGTCAATGAATAAAAACATGCAAAATTCATATTTTGTGGGGTGCATGCAATCTACATTGTCAGGTTATGATTATCATATTGGGTCTTTATTTATCTATAGAAACATTTTCAAAATGTTTCATTTAAAGGGTAATTTTCCTTTATCAAGAATCCAAGAAAATTTGGAAAAGGATCCCACATTTTATTCAAAAGTACGTCATAAACGATAGTTTGGGCCATTATCAAATATTGCAATGTCATGGATGAAAGGTTTATTTTTAAAGCATGGAGAGTGTATTCCAAATAGAGAGACAATACATATTCCAGATAATTTCTCAAGACAAGATATCTACAACTTATACAAAGAATATGCAGAAGGTGCTGAAGGACATGGTCGATTTATTACATATCAATATTTTGTGAAGATATGGAAGAAATAATTCAACAATGCCTGTATTCCTAAGAAGACAAGGATGGGGATTTGCAGTACATGTGCTTCTCTTAAATAGAAAAGGGATAAATGTGAACGGTCAGAATGAGGTAAGCATGCATAACTTTAAATTTTAAAATTGTATAGTCATCAACTATGAAAACATTTCTTAATGAATTTCTTTTATGTTGTGTAGATTCCATTATCAAAGAACTTCAAGAGCATCACGAACAACAAACAAGTATTAGGAAAAAGTTGTACAAGTATCAAAAGAAGTGTTATGATAATCCAAATAAATATTTGGGTTTCATAATTTATCGTATGGACCAGAAGAAAACACTTTTACCACATTTTGTTCGCACACCCAAAAATTTACAAGAGGAAAATTTTATTTAGTATCACTTGGTCGGTTGTATGGTCTTCAATGGGAAAATGTTTCCAAGGGTATACTTCACATCTCCAAATATTTATAATGATGAAAATTTGATAATAACCATAATTCATTATGTGCTTTCTAATTGGTCTGGTAATCTTCATGAAGTTTTGCATCTACAATTGGACAACACTTGTCGTGAAAACAAAAATTAGATTGTTTTTGGATATCTAAACATGCTTTTTTAATTGAGAATTTTACAGAAGGTAAAGGTTGGTTTCCTTCTTATTGGGCACACTCATGACCATATTGATCAGAAGTTCAGTCGTTTTTCAGTCACATTGACGAGGAAGGAAGTTGTGAGCTTACCATCATTAATTGAATGTATTAAGAAATCATACATGCCAGACCTATTTTTGATGTGTTGGAAGAAACTATTGACATGCAAAGGTTTATTCTAGGATCGCATGGTGAGGAGAAATGCATTGAACAACTTAATGGCAATAGCTTCCAACATTAATTTCGTATCAAAAAAATTGATTGGAAAACACTAATGTGGGGCAAGAAGTATTCAACTACTGTAGAATGGACGTCGTCATCAAGTTTGGCATTTTTGAAGTTCATTCCATATCATCCAATATTTGCAGCAAATATATTATTATTACAATCAGTTGTTGAAGTTCATAATGCACACAGGTAGAATAGAGATATCAATTATTTTGATTGCCTATAAGAAATTAAAAAATGTATTAGATATACATATGAGTACTTTGATATTGTGGTTTCGGTTTGGTGGTAGCCTTTTTTCAATAATCAAAGTGATATCATTTCAATAACAACAAATGAAGATATACCTTTGAAAAATCCATTTATTTGGCCACGAAATGTGTAAAATGAACATGAGAAAAAAAACATTGTTGAACAACAATAATCTCAAGGTATTATTAATTCTTCACTGGTAGAGGAAAGAGAAATGTATATTGGTTCTAAAAGATCTCGTGCACAACGTGAAGACCTTTACAGGGGTTCAATATCGGATATTAAGGAGGGTTGCATGATTGCAGTGCTAGCAGATGGATATCCCAATGGCTATCGATTCTGGGTTGCTAAGGTTATAAAGGTCATTAGCGAAAATGAAGATGTTGTAGGTGTTGAAGTACATTGGTATGCCACAAATACACACGCATTCAATGGTGTGTGTAATCCAATATGGTAGTTCATAAAAAAATTAGCAGAAAGAGAAAAAAAAGAAGGGTACAAATATAAATCGTTGCCGCACAAACCTCTTAAAATTGAAGGATGTGGACATACTTGTTTATGACTTCAATTTAACAAAGAGAGGAACTCTTCGCTTCAAGACGTTAGAGATTCTAAAGAGGATGTTACCAAAAGTTGAGATGGGAGTTTGTTGAAACCATTTGTAGATCTAGAAGAATTTTGAAACCTAAAATGGTGGGCATGCATGTGGACTCAGATGGGGCACTAGTTTATGAAAGAGAAGAATATGGAACATCTTCATCTACATCTACTCAATCATCTCTCTA
>APFE031581220.1:39833-53601 GCA_000404065.3 Pinus taeda
TTAGTATAATTTTGACCTGGCCTTATAGTCCAAAGTAGCCGTTAATTAGCCGTTATGTAGCCGTTGGAGTCTCTGCTCAGTCTATTTAACATGCTAGGCCAGATTTGTTTCTTCACTTGTCCTGACGATGAACCACACTAGTTGGTTCGAAATGCGTCGACAATGGTCTTTTTCATGTGATTTACGCCGAAGCTCTTCTTACAAATTTGATGGATCACAGAAGCCTCAATTCTACAAAATTTTATATAACTGATGTTTGCATCGTATCTTGAAATAAAAAAATTGATTTCCATATGGTGTTAAATGAAGTTATGAGTCATTTTTATGTTTGTTGGATTATATGTTTTAATTATGATGATTTTTATTGTTTAGAATATCTACAATGCAACAACAACTTAGAGATATAATTTGTGTTTCATTCAATCTACAAGTAATGACATTTTGATTAATTTAGTCATGTAATTTATTCATAATGTCATGGTTTTTTATTTTATGGTTGAAAAATTTCAAATTTTTTTTGTACCTTTAATGTTATGGTTGAAAACAATTAGAATTTTAGCAATCTTTAATGTCATGTTATTATATGTTTAAAATGGATGAAAACTGATAGAATTTTAATGTGTTTCAGATCACATTATTTTATCTTTATCGTCATTGCTAAAAATGTTGAAATTATACCTAGGAAAGAAAAATGTTATTATCAAAAACATTAGTGTTTTTTCCTCAAAAACAACTATTTTTTGCACACAAAAAATTAGTTTTACTACCATTTTTTAATATGTTGAAAATTAACCCTAAATTAACCCTAAAAAAAAAAAATCATTCCAGTATACACATTTTTCGTTTTTAGCACTATTTTTCATGTTTTTTTGGGGTTTTTTGGCTTCTTGTTTTGAGTTTATAGTTCCTGTTTCAAAGTTTACATTTTTTATAATTGTTTGATGCATATTGCACAGTTACTTTCAAGAATTGGTTGCTTATGATTTCATCAATTCATGGTGTAGTATCTATCATATGTATGGACTAAATTATTTGATCAGTGGCTGACAAGTTCATTTAATTTGGACAAAGCCATTGCCTTTATCAATGTGTGCATAAAACATTGAAAAAACAATAAACAATTGATTTTTTTATTTATTTTAGGTTTGACCTCTAAAAATTTTAAACTTCCTAAAAGATACTAAAAGAATGGTAGCCTATAGTATTCAATTTATTGATATGTTTAAATTATTTATGATTATAACATACATATTATTTTGATTTGTTTATGTTTTGAATTACATTACTCACTAGATTGAATGTAACCCCTACAGTTCATCAGGAGTCAGATTGCTCTCTTCAAACCAACTCTGCACAAAATGAAGAAATGCATAACATAATGTTATGTTAATGACAAAACAATTACCAAAAATTTTTCAAGTTCATGCATGAGAATGCACAATAAATTACCAAGTACAATGCATCATTATGAAAGTATAATTCATCGGTTTCTTAATATTGGTGGATGATAAATCACCATACCATTGTTGGACTCCTGTAGTAGGATTTACAAATATAATGCCAAGTTCGTCGAAATTACCAGTTTCATTGTTAATGTTAGATTCATAAATATAGATTATCTAGTCTAATGTTGAGATCGTAGTGGATATCTTACCAGGTGCCTAATTCAAAATCATGACATTCAATCTAATGATATAAAATTGCAGTAATTACCCCATCTTGTGCAAAATCTTATGCAAGAAGAGTCATGGTTGATACTCATGGGGTGCAGATATAGATCCTCACATTGCATATTCATCACCAAATATAAATTTTGTTGACTTAAGTTTGATAACCACCCCACCTAAATTGAAACCCATAAGCAGATGCATAGGAGGAAAAAAACCCATAGAATAAGCACCCAGGGTTGGTTGTTCAAGAACATCTAGATTTACCTTAAAATTTTAATAACAGTCAAGCAAATGTGTTGCATGCAATAGGGATTCCTAATAGGCATGCAAGTGTACTGCATGCAATAGGTTCCTTAACATCTAAAGGGTGGGATTCTCCATTGTAGAGACAATGGGGGCCCGCTATAAAATAAATCTCCTAAATTTAAGTGCTCTCCGTCTCAATTTTCCACGGATGAACCCAGTTCCATTGCGGGTTCAATCACAGGAAATTTAAGAGGTTATTTTTCAAATTAAAAATGGCAGATTCGAGGTCGTGCATTAGGCGAGTTTCGAGGTCTAAAATGGGCCTCTTAAGAAAAATGTACAACCAAAATAAATTTTATAAGAACCAATAGGATTCAAGATAATGATGTGAACCATGAGGGATGATTCACCATTTTTGGAGTAAAAAAGTAAAAATAATAAAATAATAAAACTACATTTTCAACTCGTATTTTCAACTTATCTCCCTAAGGTTTTACTCAAATTTCAAGTTGAAGTACTCATTGGATGCAAAATTTAATTCCTCATCCAAGGAGTACCCATGTTGCATACTTTTGATAGACCCTACTACATAGAAAATGAGAAATACATGAAAAAACGTGATTGCAATCATGTTTTTCATGTATTTCTCATTTTTCATGTAGTAGGGTCCATTGAAATTATGAAACATGGGTACTCCTTGGATGAGGAATCAAAATTTTGATCCAAAGAGTGTTTCAGCTTGAAATTTGAGTAAACCCGTAGGGAGATAAGTTGAAAATACGAGTTGAAATTATTTTTTTTCCCTTTTTTTCCTCTAAAATTTGATGATGTAATCTAATCTTATTTTATTATTTCCACTATTATTTTGTAATTTCCTTATGAGGCCCATTTTAGACCTCAAAATTCCCCTAACGAAATATCCAATTCTTCACTTTCTCTTTCCTTGGTCTCATGTATCTCATCTAGGTTTCTATTATGGTAGGACCAAAGTCACCAATTTCCATGGATACGAGGGGGGTTAATGATCTCCATTCTATTATGTTTCCATTTCATCATGAGACTATCAATCAATAGGATTTGTTAACACTATCATTCAACAGGATTTATCAACAAGTTCAAGGTAAAAAAACTCCTCCATCATTGGTGGTGAATGTTAAGTAGGGTCAGCGACAGGATAAACCTAGACTTCTACTCGGTTGCTAGTGTTATTTCCTCCGCCTCCACAAGCCACAAACTCTTCATAGTAGCATGGGATTCCACTTCTTATTAAGGCCACTTAAGGCTCACTCAACTTGGTCTGCACACATCTAATGGAAGGTAAAAAGCCAAGTGAGCTATCGTAGTTAGCATATTGGTTACCCTTACTCGCTAAGGTTCGACGTTTAACCTCATACTACTACTCGGGGTTGAAGATCTATATCATATGTTAGTATATCAATGGGAATCATAGGTAATATAAAGGTAATGTAATTAAAGTTGGAAACCTCAGAGTATCGGGTGTTTATACAATATTCTTGTTAATGGAAGAAAGGAAATTGTTCGCTCAAATAGAGGAAGGTAAAACATCAATAATACATAGATGTTTCAACTTATAATGATTTCATTACTATTCTAAGAACCCTGAGGTAGTAGATATGATTTATAATTGATTACACACTTCCAACTTTAGAAGCACCAAAGTGTACATTAGCCAAGGACTTCTCAGAGCTTGCTTCCCCAAATTTTGGATTGAGTAGCAAGGAAGCAAAAGAAGATTTGGCGGGGCACCCATCCTCTATTTTATTAGGGATTTATCACTCGATATTTCTATCTTAATATAAGATAAAGATGACAACAAAAATAAGTAAAGACTATGCATATAATCTCCAAATACATTGTCTTTGTGTACATACTAAACAACAACCCTACACAGAGATATCGATTAAAACTAAATATCAAAATATCTCATCTTGAAATAGATATAAGACACAATTTTGCTATACATATGAAATATCTTCAAATTAAGGAAGGAGTTCATAAAATCACATATTTTTACTTCTGCATTGCATTATTTTGCTTAGATTTAGCATTATATTTTTTTCCATTGTTTCCTTTCTAATATATCATATCACACCAAGTTTTAGACAATATTAGTCAATTTTCATTCAGGTTAATATAACTTTCATGGCACGAGACTACATGACCGATTGTATAAACGATGCTACTTGAAAGAAACAAACAAACATTATAGCAAGAACTACTGACTACATGCAACACTTGTTAAAAATGTCATCATAAACATTACTAAAATTTACATTTTTATTAAAATTTAGTATAATTTTAAAATCATTTTATTGATTAAAAAAGACAACACAAAAGGACAATACAAGACAAGTTAAAAAATTGTCATTACAAATATTTATGGATGTATGAAAGACATCCGAGATAATTGGAAATATTGAAATATGATAATAGATAAAGACATTACCCTATCCAGTTATAAGAAACAAAAATTACATAATTATATTTACTTCATGTATCAATATGTGTTTACAACTTCTTTTACATTATCATTGTTATAAAATAATATAGAGATAAATAGTAAAATAAGATTAAGATGTAAAATATAAAAAACAAAAATATTATTGCAAATTTAATTTTGAAAATAATAAATTTATATAGAAAATGAAAACATTAATTATATAATTATATGTAAAATTGATAGTTAAAACTTCTCATTCATATATATAAATAATTTAACGAACGTATTAACTATAATACCTTTTATAAAATTATAATTAAGATTATTAGTTATATATAATTTATTATTAAAGTATTTATAAAACTAATAAAAAAATATTAAATCTTTTTAAATCAAAGGAAAGAATATTTAAATTTACTTTCCTTTAAAAGAAATGTTCACACAACTATTGATTTATAAATAAAATGGTAGAATTTAAATATTTTAATCTTTTCATACATGATTTATTTAAATAAAATTATTTAAATTAAAAATGAAATGCGATAATTGAATTTAATTTCATTAATATAAAAAATGATATAGATATAAAATTTTATTTTGAATAATAAAGATTGATTAAAAATAAAGATGGAAAAATCATTACATTAAAATATAAAATAAGTTTAACAATGAAAATAATATAACTTGCTAATAAAAATGATTAAAAATATAAACAATTTTTTCTTAAACCTTAATATTTAGAATAGAGATAAAAAGAAAAATATTATATATTTAAATTTTCTATATTTAATAAAAAACATAAATAAAGTAATTAACATACCACAAATCTTTTTAATACTTAGATTTACCAAAAAAATATTATACATTTTATATTTAAAGTCTTAGGTGGGTAATAGCACGGAGTTGGGTCACATTTTTTTTTTGGTGAAATGAGGGTACATTTTGGTGAAAAAAAGGCGTTCAATCGAGCAATTTTTAAATGCTCGATTGAGTTGTTGAGACACTTAAAAATAGTTTGTTCGAGCATTTAAACAAATCTCGATCGAACCACTTTCTACCCTGAGTTTAAGGCTCGATCGAGCTATATTTTTCGATCAAGTGCTTAAATTCAAAATTCAAATTGCTCAATCAAGCATGTAGTTAACCATGTATACGATTCAATCGGGAGTTTCCTTAATGCTCGATCGAGCAATTTGAATTTTGAATTTAAGCGCTGAATCGAGCTCCTGTGTCCTAAAAATCACAGTTTCAACACCCCTTTTGTAGATTTTTCTGCAACCACATTTTTGTACCATAGTGGATTTAGGGCTATTTGTCTTTAAGTGGCAAAATCCATCATGTTGGATGTGTGAAATAATCATCTATCCAATGGAATATGAATTTGACACTTTCCAATTCATATGATATTTTTCATCTAATTTCTTTTAAACATAACGCTTGAAATTTTTTTAGACAGCTTCAAAGGGATTGAATAAAAAATCAATAACATAAAATATACACAAATAAAAAATTTCAAAAAGTACCACTATTTTAGTTTACGAGTCCTTAAAAAAGAATACTCATGGTTTTTCAATTTCTTTAAAGAGTTGAAATAAATCGTAGGTGAAGACATGTGTCTCCAAAATGTAATTGAAATATTACTCGGTAACTTCTAAAAATAATAAAAATTATAATTTTGCATAAAAACTAAATTTTTAATAATAAGAAATTTGTTTTCTCCAGTAGATATATATATATATATATATATATATATATATATAATATATTATATATATATATATATATATATAATTAAAATTACTCGTTTTAGACGAAGTTATGCTACTTGAACCCTCACATACCTCTTATGTTTTGTGAAAATTTGCAAGGACATATATTGCATTTAATGGAAATTGAGAGATTATAAGACTATTTTTTTGCAAAAACTATCATTAGGAAAAACTTGAAATTTCATGGCCACATTTTGCCCAAAAGTGTAACCCATCTTCATACAGTGAACCGTATCCATAATTAAACATCGTTCACTAACATATACATCAACAATAGACCACATACCAACATATACATCAATGATACACCACATATGAATATACAACAAAGATTCACCACATATATTGGTATATCTAATGAAAGCTGGAAATTCCTGGTGTGATTTCCTATGTGGGCAGTGAACATATACATCAATAACAGACCACATACCAGCATATACATCAATGATACAACACATAGGAAAAGATTCACCACATATATTGGTATCATCTAATGAAAGCTGGAAATTTCAGGTGTGATTTTCTATGTAGGGAATCGATACACTCCAAAAAAGGGTTTTGGTTTTCTGGCTGCCACCATCCAATTCCATGCTTTCTTCCAGGTTATTAAAACAATAACCACTGCCCCAATTCCAATTACTACTCCTATGCCCAGTGCTATCATTGACATATTTTTTTCCACAATATGCAACCATCCTACTTTAACATTGCTTTTTGCACCAACACCTCCCATTGACCTTGCTGTAAGATTTCTGCACGCTGTCAAAGGATACCCACATAAGAACTTGTTCCTTTGAAATGAAGCTACACAGAAAGTGGAAAATTGTGTTCCTCCTGGGATTGAGCCGCATAAGTTATTAGAAGAAAAATTCATGACGGCCAACATTGATAATTCGGAGAGCTCTTGAGGAATTCCTCCACTGAAATTATTATTGCTCAAATCCAATTGCTCTAAAGTAGATATATTACTGAGAGAAACATGAATTTTTCCTTGCAATTGGTTCCAAGATAAATTCAACAACCTCAAACTACTCAAACTTCCTATATTTGTAGGAATTTCAGCTGTAAAATTATTGTTAAACAAATCAAATATTATATTGGTAACAAACTCATAAGATAAGTTATAATATCTTCCTTTTGTGTCCATCTCCATATCAGAAACGACTATGTCTTTCGTATCAAACACCACGAAAGATACATTTATTGCATATCCTTGAAGTCTCTCAAGGTCAGGTGGTATCCCTCCACTTAATTTGTTACCAGATAAATATAAAATATATAACTGAGTCAGATTTGTGATCCATTGGCCAATACCACTAGAAAACTCATTATAATCGAGGCTTAAAACTTTCAACTCGTGAAAAGATGCAAAGTACCTTGGTATCTCACCCATTAATCTGTTATTCCATAGATCCAGTAATAAAAGTCTATTACAGTGAACAAAAGATGAACGCAAAGGCCCAGAAAAATTATTAGAATGGCCAGAGAAATATGACAATGAAACTGAAAGCCCTATGTCCAGATCTCCATTAAACATGTTCTTTAACACATAAGGCTACATAATGAACCACAATTATGTAAGGCTAGCATTGGTCCTTCCAACATGTTCTTTGACACATCAAGGCTACTTAATGAACCACAATTATGTAAGGCTGGCATTGGTCCTTCCAACTTGTTTCGTGATAAATCCACTGCATACAAATCTGTATGACTATTAAAGATACTTCGAAGCATTTTTCCTGACAATTGATTATCATGCAAATTGAGATATTGTAGCTTAGTATAATTGCCCAGAGTTGGAGGAATGGAGGAATCTGACCACTTAATGAGTTCTGTTCTATATCTAGGTATTCCAACTCAAAAGTGAGTTCTGTTCTATATCTAGGTATTCCAACTCAGTTAGACGACCAAAATCTATTGCTATGGTACTTGTGAAGCTATTATTCTCAAGGTAGATTGTCGTTAACTTAGTACAATTGCCGAGAGTCGGAGAGATCTGACCACTTAATGAGCTGCTACTGAAGCTGAGACGTTCCAACTGAACTAGATGACCAAACTCTATGGGTATGCTCCCCATGAATTTGTTATAACTAAGGTCAAGAGTTGATAGCTTAGTACAATTGCCCAGAGTTGGAGGAATCTGGCCACTTAATGAGTTGTGTTGTATATCTAGGTATTCCAACTCAATTAGACGACCAAAATCTATTGCTATGGTACCTGTGAAGCTATTACCAGCAAAGTAGATGGTCGTTAACTTAGTACAATTGTCGAGAGTCGGAGGGATCTGACCACTTAATGAGCTGCTACTAAAGCTGAGATATTCCAACTGAACTAGATGACCAAACTCTATGGGTATGCTCCCCATGAGTTTGTTATAATCAAGGGTGAGAGTCGATAACTTAGTACAATTGGCAAGAGTTGGAGGGATGTGGCCACTCAAAGAGTTGTACCTCAAGTCAAGCAGTTCCAACTTTACTAGGAGGCCAAATTCTGTTGGTATGGAACATGTGAACCTGTTGAATGCAAGGGAGAGGGTCGCTAGCTTAGTAGAATTGCTGAGAATTGTAAGGACATGGCCATTGCAATTGTTGTGTGACAAGTCGAATTGTTCCAAGTTTACTAGATGACTAAACTCTGTTGGTATGGTATTTGTGAAGTTGTTGTTGGCAAGGGAGATCCGTCGGAGGCTTGTGCAATTAGAGAGTGAAGTTGGAATAGATCCCGTAAGCATAGGTATAGTATATGAGAACATATAATCAAAGCTCAAGTCAAGCACTTGTAGCCTTTTAAGATGCCCAAATTCGGGTGGAATTCCTCCTTCCAACCTATGTTGAGAGAGATTTAGAGTATGCAATAAGGAGAGGTTGCCGATAGATGGCGAAAGAGTACCTGTGAGACTTAATCCAGGAAGGATTATGGCAACTACTCTTGGATTTTGATGTGTGCAGGCAATACCATACCAGGAGCATGCCTCCTCCCAGTTACCAGTTGTCCAGTTGGAGAGATTTCGAGAGGGATGTTTGATATGCTTCTTAAAAGAAAAAAGGGCCTGCACGTCCATCCACAGCGGGGTTCACCGACCTTCCTCCAGCATTTGACGTCCATTGGAAACAAAATCTTGAGAAGCAGAATGACGGTGAAGAGAATTTAATCCACTACTGTTTATGGGATGACAGAGATGATGATCATATAAACCATCTTCGGGATGAATATGGGAATGGGAATAAGTGAGAAAGCAAAGAAGCATGATGATGAGAAGAAGAAGCAGCTTATAACCCATTTTGCTCCCTCAATCACACAAGCACTCAAACGTCCTTCAAAGCTCCTGAATTCTGCTCTCAGCTATGTAAATTACTAGATTCAGCGTGCTCTTCTAGATAACATAAAATTGTAAGGCGATAAGAAAGAAAAGACATATCACAGGAGAAAGCGAAATTGGCGTATTGAGTCCGACACGGAGGGTAAGAAAGTCGCGATATTGCAAATACGCGAAAGAAAGAATCGTCAGGCAATTAGAAAGAAAAGACATAAAGGGCGAAATCACCGTATTGCGTCCGACACAGAGCGTAAGAAAGTCACCGTATTGCGAAGACACGAAAGATGCCAAGATTGGCTAAGAAAAAGCGACACTTGACCATATTGAGAAAGGGGAAAAAGCTTACAACCTACATCGACTTCGATAATTTATGTCGTTGTTATATATCAAATTAGTTGTACAATTTGAATTTTATAATTTTTAATTTACATAAAGAAAATAATAACAATTATTTTTATTAAAGAATTTAGACCTTTGTGATCCATAATCTTGTTTGTGAGAATAATTTCGGCAAAATCACATAAAAAATCATTTGTCGACGCGTTTCGAACCAACCAGTGTGGTTCATCCTCAGGACAAGTTGAAGATCCAAACTGAGCGATGAGTTAAATAGGGACACCGGGCCACTCCAACAGCTAAATTTGACTAATTAAGGGTTAAATAGGACCTCTAACAGCTAGGTTTGATCGGGCCTAAGGGAAGAGACCTAAATTTTATTTAATTATTTTATTTTTCTCTTTATATACTATTATTATAATCATATATAATATTATTTACATTATATTATTTATTAATGTTAATATCATTATTACAAATATTAATATTATCAATATTAATAAATTTATTTACCATCCATAATATTAATATTAAAAAATATTATTTATTTAAAATAATTAGAATATTATCATATACCCATTTAATTATTAAGTTAAGAATTAAATTTAACTTAAATGATAGTTATTATTTTATTTATATAATTTTTTTATTTGTTTATCTATTTATTAATATTAATCTTATTAAAAATATGATTATAACTGACACTTCCCACAATAATTTATGTGTTGTTTTATATCAAATTAATTTTACAATTTAAATGTTATAATTCGTTATTTATAGAAATTAAAATAGCAACAACTATTTCTATATAAAAAAACAAAATATCAAATTTCTATTTTGAATTTGAAGAAAGAAAACAAATTACTCATCTGCTACCAACTACAAAATGAAAACAAAACACCAATTTTTTACTTTGAATTTGAAGAAAGAAGAGAAATCACTCATTTCTTACCAACTACAAAATAAAACAAAATACCAAATTTTTACTTTGAATTTGAAGAAAGAAGACAAATCACCCATTTCCTACCAACTACAAAATAAAAACAAAATACCAAATTTTTATTTTGAATTTGAAGAAAAAAGACAAATCACTCTTTTCCTACCAACTATAAAATATTGCATTCAAGATTTTTTTAGAATGTTATACAAAGTAAATTTTATCATCAAAATGTGACATATACAAAACAAAAAATTCGAAAAAAGAAAATGAAAGCAATCACTTAGTAAGGGGAGGAGAGATGGTTGCATGTGGATTTCACGGTTAGGGTTACAGTGTTGAAAGGCTTACGACCTTTGCATCACTCTCTATTGACACTCTAGTTAAAACCATGTAAGTTCATCAATGAGATTACTCTAACAACCCACTTGAAGGCGTTTCCATTTGGGCTTGCCGTAGTCTAACTAGACTACTTTTTTGCCCTGAAAATCATGGAAATTCCGACGATATTTTGATAAAATCCAATTGGGATTTTTGTAAATTCTTGTTACAACTGTCAAAATTCAAGGTTTTGGGTGCCCTAGAGGTTTTTGATCGTGCTAAATCCATTTCGACCATCAAAAACATGATTCAAACATTGTTGGTGCAATATTTTTTGAATTTTTTTTGCCCAGAATCCGATGACTTTCATTCGTCCAGGAAATTCCTCTATCTCAGTAGACACTTCCTTTGGGCTTTATGACAAGGACCTTTCTCCATTCTATCTCACTCTCCCATCATCACAAGCTCCCCCTTGTCATCAGAAATAAAAGGTAAAACTTGGTCAACCACAAGATCAAAGGTAATCATGGCATAGCAAGTCTTGAGTTGAGGTCCATTACTAGTCATGATGGCTGGTGATTTTCCTGATGCTCCCTCTTCAATGTCTTCATTTGTAGCACATACCCAATCATCCTATCCACCTTCTGTTCCTCTAAGTGCAACTCCATCACCACGTTACCTGCTAGACTTTCCAAATTTGGGATCCTTGTTTATGCATTTTGGGTTTCCTTCCTTGGACTTAACTGCTAGTCATTTTCCTTTCCAACTGCTTACTAGTTTCTTAGACATCCTTATAACACTAGAAATGTTTAGTGGATGTGGTTTGCAACTTGGGCCTCCTCATAAACGAATTCCTCTAGTTAGCCCTGTTAGCCTCCTGCTGCAGCAGGTTACTCATATTTCATGATTGACATTTTTACAGACCAAATATGTCATACTTTGCATGCTGCAATGCTCCATATTTGCTAAACAGTCACCAAGCGAAGAAGGCTACTCAGAGTTCATCTAACTGCTTTCCAAATTTTGAGAAGTTATTCCAGTTTTGTACAATTTTCAGTTAAAGGGAGGTCCAAATAGCTTAATCTTGGTCTCCCTAGGTTTCAATTTCCTGTTTTAGAATATAGAGAATGAAAATTTGTCCAAACAGCTTAATCTTGGCAAATTCTTAGATAGGTAGAGAATCAAAGGAGCCCAACTGCTTAATCTGGGCCCTTGGATGAAATAAGGGTAGTTTGTAGATAGGAAGGTATAAAAAGAAAAATTGAAATGATGGGTCTGCGAGTCTAAGTGCACCCAAACCAAAAGAAGAAAAAATGTTAGGTAAGCAGGCTGGGTAGGTAGTTCCGAGGTTGCAGAATCTTGATGTCTGTTCATATTTTAAAGTACCATCTACACTCAGATCACAGTCATCAAGCATTTTTATTTGAAGAAGCTCAAACAAGGCGTAACTAACTTCCCTTGCTCCATCTTCCTGAAATCATTAACTAATTTCCCCAAAAGAGGTCAAGATCTGCTTGATACCTCTTAGTTTCATCATTTCCATGTCATTAGCTTGGGTGAAGATCTGCTTCACTCAAAGAAAATCCATACTTTCTCTATAAAGTTCTATCCCCCCACTGCAGCCTAAGATCTCTCAAACTTAGCGCTTTCTTACCATCTCCATATTGACTACTGACATTATTATTTAACTCCCTATATTTTTCCCATCCCCCTACTAAAACTATATAAATCATGCCCTATGTAAATATCCCTCCCCCTGGTTGAAAAATAACCATAAGTACCCCCGGGAATTGCTCAGTTTGTCTGAAACTTGGCAAGAATCCTCATGCTGCCCCTTCAAACCATCTGCTAATGCAATAGACTCCTTCCAAAGTATAAAATCCCTTTTTAGATTATCAGACCCCTTTCGAGGCCTCAAGTGCTCTTCTAACGCACATACTCTGTTATGAAACCAGCTCAAGAAAAGATAGATCAACGACTTAGAATTCAGGCTCTTCGAGGGGGCAACCTCCATTACATTACATAAATGAACAATTCTTGGATGATACAAATGAAAGACCTCCTTTCTATATATAGGAGTCTAAGGGCTCATAACATAATCAAAGCCGACATAACAATAATAATGTAAGGGCACAATAATAAAAATAGTGGGCTTCTATGGGGCACAATAGTAACAATATTGGCACTACATGGGTACATCAATATAATAAGTGGTTTGTACTAATAACAATAAGGGGTTACACTAGTAGTATAGGGGCCTAACATACCCGTCTCCTTCAAAAAGCGTTGTCCTCAACGCTTGAGTAGTTCTTGATGCTTCTGTATAAAATCCTTGTCCTCACATGTGGAATATTCAGCTAGTAAGTTCTTCCACCTTATGAGATACTCTGCAATTGATCGATTTCGTAGCTGTCTGGTTCTTGTTTCTGTGACTGCTCCAGGTTCCAATATGATTTTTCCTTCTTCTTCAATTTTTGGCAATATTGTTTGAATTGGGATCTTTTGCAACTTTTGAATAAGTGGCCATACTTCTTTGTCCTTCTTCCATTCATCCATTGCTTTGCTTATCCAATTTGGTTGGATAATAGAAAAGGCACACAACAATGCTTCCACATCCTCATCCTTTCTTGAGAGTGCATCTGCCACCACATTTTGCTTCCCTTTTTTGTAGATGATTTCAAAGTCATAACCCACATCTTTGTGACCCACTTT
>APFE031581221.1:1252-21517 GCA_000404065.3 Pinus taeda
GAAGGCACGAGCCAAGCAATATAAATCGAAGATGAGTAGTCTACAGAGACAGAAACGAAGGAAGAAAGCAACGATGAAGTAGAGCAGACTGCAGAGACAAAGACGAAAGAAGAAAACAACGAGGAGGCAGAGCAATCCGCAGAGGCAGAAACGGAAGAAGAAGACATCGAGGGAGAAGAGCAGTCTGCAGAGGCAGAAACAGAAGAAGAAGAAGAGGAGGCAAAGCAATCTGCAGGGAGAGAAGAGGAAAAGTATGAGGAGTATGAAGAGGAAGGAGATGAGAAGAAAGAAGTTGAGCAGTCCGAGCAGGAGGAAGGAATGGAACAGTAGGAAGGAAGCCCACTACAAGACCCATTAGGGGAAGATGAATTGGCCAAGATTTTGGCCAATATGGGCGAATATGGCCAACCCCTGAGTCCATCTAACCTCCATGCCGTAGAAAAAACCCAGGAGAAAGACGCACCCGAAGAATTGCACGCAGAAGTAGAAAATTTGTCCGTTCATAATGAGAAGATATCAGAAAATGCTGAGCAGGAACAACCCGTTCCTAGTCAGAAGGCACCAGAGGAAAGTCCGGAGGAAATAAGGGCAGAAGAGGAATCAACCCAAGAAATAACAGATCCAAGCAAGGTTCTTACCCCGGAACAACCACCTCAGGGAGAAAATAAGGAAGCTAGCCACAGTCCAACCCACAGCGAACAACCTGCTGTTCTTTCTGAAGAGATGATGGAAATAAGGGAATTACAAAGGGAAAAGCGGCCATTGTTAAACATAATAGTCCAGCTTCACCAGCAGATTAGGATTCTAAAGGCAAGGCAAAGGGTGAAAGGGACTCCAGGAAGAAAAGGTCTGACCACACCAGTAAGATCCCTTAAGGGCAAGAGGCGGAGGACCAGAAGCCGTCCCACTGCTCAAAACCCTGACAAAAGCCAAACTGCTGTTCCAAATGAAGCTGAAAAACAAACTGCTATTCCAAATGAAGCAGAAGAGCAAACTACTGTTCCATTTGAAAAGGAATAGCAGTGGGCTGGAGTTCGTGTTAAAATTGAAAAATATGATAAGATGGTTCAGACGGAGGCACCACCTTCGGGAGTAATAAGGGTTTCGAACTCGAGGCAGCGCAATAAGAAAGTTCAAGTAAAGCTCCCGGCCTCCACGGATGCATGGAAGAAGGACTTGAAAACAAGAACCCTTCACAAACATTTGAAGCAGGCCCAGCAAGAAGCAGAAAAGCTTAGGGAGCAAACGATCCCTTGAGAAAAATATGAAGAATTACAGCAGCAGCTAAGGAACGTCAACTTATCTGAAAGCCAAGCTTTCGAAGGATGGCGAAGGGAACAAGAGAAAGTTGCCAAGGTAACCCGTAGATTATATGTAGTTATTAAAAAGATGGATACCTTGTGTTCTCTATACAATGACGTCCTGGAATGTAGAGCCCCTGCCAAGAACTATGCCCTATTTCTAGTGGAAAGGTATTTACGATTGAAAATAAACGCTGTTAAAGCAAGTGCTCCCATAGAAATTAACACTATCAATGATTTTATAAATTGTTGTAAACATTATGGGGTAAAAGTGCAAAGGTTATTGTGTGAATTTTACTTGCATAACCTTGTACTAAAACAAGAGACCGAGCTGAACCTTGGCCCTTTTGTTGGGGATATTCAATTGTAAGCATTTATTTCATTTGCAGTCAATCAAATTAAATGGCTTAAATCCTACAATGCTTTTCAGAGACAAGAAAACGGATTAGATCTGTGGGTAAGATCTGAGCCTAGAGACCCATAACAGTTATGGAGGAGACATAGAAATCTCATGAGGGCTCCAGGAGTGATTGAAGCATTAGGACCCATGCATGAAACAATCATTCGACAGGGCCTTGAATTATTTTCCTCCATTAAAGAGCCTGCCGTTGAAGTAGCTAAATTTCGATATCGAGTATCTAATCCGAACATTCAGCTCAGGGAGCCATTTAAGTATGAGAACTTTAAGCTTGCTGCTAACCAATTCCCCCTCTATGGCGAAATTGTTTTGAGGGTAGGGCCATCCTGGTTAGGATATAGGTTCCGGAGTCCAATCATTTGGCATCTTGCACCCGGATACCAAGCCCTGTATGAGATGCCCGAGCGCCAGACAAGCCATTTCTTTGATCATTTAATTTCGTATCACGGCTGTAGGCCCCCACATGAGATTCCGTCTCCAGCTTACTCCCTCACTGCCTTGCATGTCAACTAAAATGTTTTCATGAGGCCATGAAAAAGGGTAAGCTGGGGGGTGTGTGGAGTATCAAGGAAGGTATGTTCCGATGGTTATTTTAGTATATTTTCATTAAGACTTAAAAGCCTTTTGCATTAGAAACTTAGATAATGATGAGGATTTATAACGAAACACGAGAGATTAATAGGAAACATTGATAATTGTCATTCCTATGTGTAGGAGGGAGGAAAAATGGAAGGTGGCCATTCCAAAGGAAAAGACAAGCATGAGCTAATTGTTGTCCCCTTTACGGGAGACCGCAAGCAAACAAGATCAAAACGGATCAACCCAGGCAAGGAAGCGGAGATAACAGCACGGAGCAGAAAAGGAAAGAAGGGATGCATGATTAACGATTCTACAAATCCCTCAGGATCTTAGATCCTGAGGGATCGCTATTTTATCTATTTTATGTATCTAGATATCTCCGCCATCTTCCTTATATAAGGGATAACATTGTTGGCTAGGGAGAAGGACTTTTTATGTAATTTCTTTTAAGGAAGATCAAGACTATGATCTTTATGTTCTATTGAAGACTTGAGTTCCTGTAATTTTATTTCATGCATTAATACAGACTTGGTTACTCTTTTATCTTTGAGCCTAGATCAATCTTAAGCGGTGTACCCCTGGAGGCTAAGGGCCCGGCCCTGGAGGAAACTTGCTCTTGTACCATTACACGTGGTTTCTATGTGGTTTGTTCATAGACGTAATCTGGTAATCTGTTGTGTTTTAAGAACATTATAGTACATGCTTTGTTATGTTTAACTCGTTTCATGTTCCTACAAACAAAAGTTTTATATTGACGCTATATCATGTTACCAATCCATTAAGTGTTGATTAATCTGTACAGGATACTGTCACTCCAATACAGAGTTCATTGCGATTGTGCTTTAGCATTACAACAATTATCTTGAAAAGTTTGATTTCATATGATTATTGAATGTTACTGTTTTCATCTTGAGGTGCAATCGTATGCATTTATTTAGATCAATAACAGAAGCAGATTAAACATGTTGTGTTTCTAAGGTTTTAATCGGTAGTGTTGTTTCATAGTATGTGTACATTTTTTAAGACTGAAGGATTGATGTTTTGATTGGAGTGATTAAATAGAGTTACAGCTTGATGAACTTGGTTACTGCTTACTTCAATTGTTGTTCCATTTCTGAATTGTTGTTCCATTTAGTTGATGTTCCATTTTGGTTGCTATTCCATTTCAATTGCTGTTCCATTTCCAGATTGCTAATTTGTTGTTTTATTCACTTGCCATTTCTTAAGGATAGTCTCAGGATGTAGTGAGCATTAGCATCTGCTACTTGGCTCCCAGACCTATGATCTTCTCCCATCAGCTATGAAAGGGGTGGGTTATTGTTACTGAACCCTTGGCTGATGTGTTGTTCTATTTCATTGCTATTTCCTTTACTTTCTGTTTCATTTCTATTTATTAAGGACGATCTCAGGCTGTAGTGAGCCCCAGCATATACTACCTGGCTCCCAGACCTTAGATCTGTTCTCATCAGTTACGAAAAGGATGGGTTATTGTTATCGAACCTTTGGTTGATGCAATGCTTGGTGTGATTTAGCCTTTTGAAGTAGTTAATTTGTAGACACGCATTGATTTACTTTTGTAGCTTTTAAACAGTTGTACTACAAGCATTACTCTGACAAGTGCTAAACCTCAGACTGAGACACTCTTTGAAATAGCAAGACGATCCCGGATTGACATATTAATGTGAGGTAACTAGAGGTGAAAAAGACCCTTTTTATAGCTCTACAGAAGTCTGGATTGAAAACCCTAGTGGTCTCTTGCTAGCTGAACAGTGACAAAAGGGCAGATCCATCACTTTTACTTGTGTATACAGCACTATCACCTCCAAGTTTGTACGAACCCCGGGTTGATAAAGTAAAGCTGGTAGCCCCAGGAGTTGAAGTATTCTTGCTACAATAGTGGTGCTCATCACTTTTTGGTGCCATTTTTGAGTAATATGTGATTAATACTTTCTTTCTTCAATTTCTTATTTCTGATATTTTGCTATTAGTTTCATTTCTGCAAGAGTAATTTAGTTTGATTTCTTTTCCATTATGCATTATTTACTTTCCTTTCCATTCTGCAAGTAATATTTCATTCAAGTAGTTAATCTTCATTCATTCAGTTAGTTTTCATTTAGTCTACAATTTCAATTGTGCAATCATTTTAAAAGTTTGAAAAAATCACAAAAAAAAAACATTTTTTCATGCCTCGTAGGTATAGGGATAACTCAGGGAAATTTTCTCCAAATACCCCCACTGCTTCAAACAACCCACCTTCCCTCTTCTTCGGTGGTTGTGAATTGGAGGAACCCTTAGGTGAGCAACCAAAAATATTTGAAGAGCCTACAGGGGAAGAAGAAGAAGAAGAAGAACCCATTCCTACTGAACCAATGGCTGAAAGTAGAAATGAAAGTGGAAATAGAGAAAGAGTCGAGGGTGCCTTCCCCATCAAGGAAACCAATGGGGATACTAAGATGAAGAATATAAGCCCCTCTGCGCTTCCTCATTTCCATGGCTTGACCTCAGAAGATCAAAACACTTTCTTATTTGAGTTTGTTGTCATATGTTGAACCTATGACCACACCAATGATGAGCATAAGTTGAAACTATTCCCATCCACTCTCAAGGATGCAGCATTGCGTTGGTTCATGGGTTTACCTAGGGATAACATCACAACCTGTGCTCAGATGTAACAAGCCTTCAATAATAAGTATCGAGACTGTTGTAGGTCTAAAGACACTAAAGAGGAAATTTTTAGGATAACCTTAGGGCATGATGAATGCCTAGAGGATTATGAAGAAAGGTAGCTAAGCTACAAAAGGGTCAGGTGCACACTTGACCCTAAGTCACTGAAGCTAGTCCTGCTTAGAGGAGTAAGGGAAGATCTTCAAGATACCCTAAACTTGTTAGCATGAGAGGACATCTACCAGTTGCCCTAGAAGGATATCAAGACTATCTTTAGAAACCATTCTAGGGCATCTAGGAAAAAGGGTAGGGGTAGTCAACTTATGGTCAATCCATCCTCCTCCAGTGCATCAATCAATGGTGAAATTAAAAACATGTTGGAAGATTTCAAGAGTGAGATGTTGCAAACCCTTGCCCTACAGATGGACACTATGCACATTAAGAGAAAATAGGAGGAATTAGAGAGAGCCTTAGCCATTTTATGCCCTAGATGCACTAGGAGGCACCTTAGGAATGAATCCATTAAATTCGATTGAAATTTGCTCAGCCTGTGAAGAAAATAACTCCACAAACAAGTTCCCTTCTCTATCTGGACTAAAATTTGTATATCAAGGAGCTGAAGGGCTGATTGAACAACTCTGCTATGTAAATCAAATGAGACCGCATGGGCCTAGGCCATACCAGCAGGGCATGAAAGGGTCACCCCATGCATATTACAACCCCAACCAAACTACATACATTCCATCTTGTGGGGGGGCTGCTCATCCTCCGTGGTCTACACCTCCTCCTTGGTCCTTTGCACGTCAGTATCATTCCCAGCCAACCAGCCAGTCATTTCAACCATATGCTCTAGCACAGCCTCAGTGGAATGCACCGCCCCAAGTGTGGAGGCCCCCATACAACAACGCTTCAGCTTTAATGCCTTCACCACTTTCTCAACAACAGCTGTTACACTCTGCTCCACCTAAAAAACCCTAGATACCTACCCAGCCAAATCCAAACTCGAACAACAAACATGCACAACCAATATACAATGGAGAGACATCCTATCCATCTTATGTTGTGGAAATTAAGGAAATCAACTTGAGATCGGGGAAAGTACTCCCAGAAAACTAACCTATACCTTCACCTAGGGAGTTTGGGAAATAAAGAGAGGAAAGCATGCCTAAATTAAATCCACCACCCTTTCCTGAGACATTAACCCAACCACTCTAGCCTACCCCAGAAGAGACTAAACTTCTGGGAGAATTGGAAAACCTATGTGTCAAAATTCCACTTCAAGCTATAAAAGATGTACCTATTTACAACAAGTTTATGAAGGAGAAGTGCTTCAAGCATCCAGGGAGGCGAAAAAGAGATGCCCCTACCATTAATGTCATTGGACAACTATTCAACTTAATGTTGGGGCAGGTAATCTGTCCAACTATTTCGACCCTGGAAGCCCTGTAGTAGATGTGCAGATCAATGGCACCATTTTCCCACACACTTTAATTGACCTTGGGGCTACCATTAATATGATGACCAAGGACATCATGCTCAAGCTCAACCTTCAGGGTTCATTGAGAAAGACCACGAGTTCATTGAGAAATACCACAACATTCCTGCAACTTGCAGACCGCTCCACAGTGACCCCTGAGGGGATTGTGGAGGATGTGATGGTCTCCATTGACTCTTGGGAATACCTTGTAGATTTCCTATTTCTCTAGCCTAAGTCCAAGCTTACTGGTTACCCTCTCATCCTTGGGAGGCCCTGGTTAGCCACTATCGATGCCTACATTAGATGCAGGGCTAGAAACATGACTATAAAAAAGGGGCATATGTCCAAGTAGTTAGTCTTGTACCCTCCTACTCAGTCATCTCTAGAACATGACTTACCTTCATGGCTGGAAGAGGAGGAAGAAGATGAAATTTATTCCACCAAACTCTGTACCTTAGAAACAACCATGGGCGGTGGACAACCGGATGAAGATGATTTGATTGAATATATACTCCAAAGTCCAGCTCCCAATACATTGTACTTGGAAGAAGTAGTGAAGGAAACCCTGAAAAACCATCAGATTAATCTATGATTAGCCGATTCCAACCCTATCCATGTCAAAACCATAGAATTCGACCCTGAGAGAACTTTGAAAATCAACCCATATCTTTTTGTTCACCAAGAAGAAAAGTTGTGCGACATGCTAAAGGAACATCTAGGATGCCTTTGCTTGGAGTTAGAAAGAAATGAAGGGAGTGCACCCCTAGGTGTGTACTCACCACATCTATATCAAAGAAGGGTGAAAACCAATCTAACAACCCCAAAGGAGGATGAATCCATCTCTCAAGGATATAGTCAAAGAAGAACTGCAAAAGCTAATAGATGAATCCTACCTCAGACAATTAGTGGGGCTCTCCTTTGTTGTTGGTTCCAAAGAAAAATGGTAAGTGGAGGATTTGTGTCGACTACAGAGAGTTAAACAAAGCCACAAAGAAGGACCATTTCCCTCTACCTTTCATCGACCAAGTGCTAGATGGCCTAGCAGGGAAAAAGTTTTTATCTTTCCTAGATGGATTCAGTGGGTCTAATCAAATACATATCAGTCCAAAAGACCACGATAAAACCACTTTCACTTGTCCTTGGGGCATGTTCACTTATAGGGTCCTTCCTTTTGGCCTATATAATGATCCTGCCACTTTCCAGAGAGCAGTCCTTAGTATCTTTGTCGAGTTAGTCCATGATGTAGTAGATATTTATGTGGATGATTTTACACCTTATGGATGTGATTTCCAGGAGACTCTTTCCAACTTAGGTAAGGTGTTGAACAAATGCATTGAAATGAACCTATATCTTAGTCCCGAAAAGTGTGAGTTCTTGATGACTGCAGGGACTGTGCTAGGTCATTCAATATCCCATCAAGGACTTTAGGTGGACCCAAACAAAATAGCTATCATCCAAAGGGTCCCACCTCGCAAAAGCAGAGAGATGTCAGAAGTTTCCTAGGGTTAGATGGATACTATCAAAGGTTTATAGAAGACTTTAGCAAGTTAGCTTCTCCTTTATTTGGGTTGTTGGCCAAAGACTCTAAGTTTGTATGGTCAAAAAGTTGTCAAGAGGCCCTGGACACCCTGACGGAAAAGTTAACCACTACACCGATTCTCCGAGGCCCAAATTGGGCCCTTCCTTTTCATATACATGCTGATGCCTCACACAAAGCCATAGGAGCAGCTTTAGGCTAGATAGATGAAAAATTGCCTTATGCCATTTACTTTATCAGTAAGAATCTGTCAAAGGCCAAACTAAACTACACAGTGACTAAAAAGTAGGTCATGGCTGTTGTGCATTCATTGAACAAATTTAGGCAATACATTACAGGTTATCAAACATTTGTACATACTGACCATGGTAAAATCAAATATTTAATGAATAAACCTGATGTGAATGCCCGGATTATTAGATGGTTACTTTTATTACAGCATTTTGATCTAACTATTGTTGATAATCCTGAAAAGGAAAATTTTGTTGTAGATTTTTTTGTCCAGATTAACTTTGCCTGCAGGTGAGGAAGGGATGGTTGATGATCAATTATCAGATGAACACTTATTCGCCATTTCATTTCTCCCTCCATGGTTTGCTGACATAGAAAAATATTTGGTATCTGCACAGTTCCCACTGAACTTGTCCTCCAAAGAGAAAAGCGAGATTGTGAGGAAGAGTGCCCATTTCACTTGAATTGAGGGCAACCTCTTCAAACCAGGCCCGGATCAAATTTTGAGAAAATGTGTCAGGGAGGAGGAAGTCTTTGAAATCCTTTTGACCTGTCATGATGGGCCTTGTGGAGGTCACTTTGTAGCAAAGAGGACAACATTCAAGGTGTTACAAGATGGTTATTATTTGCCCATTCTTCATTAGGATGTGAAAAGATACACTAGCCAGTGTGATCAGTGCCAAAGGATGGGAAAGAGTACTCCAAGGGATGAAATGCCTCTGCAACCTCAAGTGACTTTTGAGCCATTTAACAAGTGGGGTATGGATTTCATTGGACCTAATAACTCAATTTTCCAAGAAAAAGCAGTACATCATTGTGTGCAGTGACTATCTAACAAAGTGGGATGAAACCAAGGTAATCAAGGCAACAACAGAGGAGAAGGTGGTTGAGTTCTTAAGGGAAAATGTCTTTTACAGGTTTGGGTACCCTAGAGAACTGGTCACTGATCAAGGCAGCTAGTTTACCTCCAACATGATTAAAGACTTGTTAGGCCAGCATAAGGTCAAGCATAGAACCTCCACTCCCTATCACCCATAAGCTAATGGGCAAGTGGAAGTGACCAACAGAGCACTGGAGGGAATTATGACCAAAGTGGTTAGCAGCAGCAGAAAAGATTGGGCAGATAGACTAGTTGAGGCCACCCAGGCCTACAATACCACTTGGAAGACCACCACTGGATTCACACCCTATGAGTTGCTCTATGGGAAAAAGGCCCTACTGTCCATTGAATTTGATTACAATACATTGAGGATGGCATCCCAACTAGATCTAGATCTCAACAATGCACAAAAAGAGAGATTGCTCCAGTTGAATGGGTTAGATGAGTTCAGAATGCAGGCCCTCCTACACATAGAGGTAACTCAAATTCGAAGGAAGATCTGGCATGACAAGAACATCAAGGACAAGTAATTTCAAGAAGGTGATTGGGCTTTGTTATAGGATTCCAGATATAAAAACTTTAAGGGCAAGTTAAGGACTAGATGGTTAGGGCCTTATGTCATAGAGAAATGTCATGATAATGGTTCGGTACAGATCAAAGCAATAGATGCAGAAGCCATTCCTTTACTTGTTAATGGAAACAGATTGAAATTTTACAAGGGGCCATTATCAAACCAAGAGTTCATTGATGGTATCAACAAAATAGTGATGGTGGTGGAGCAAGTCTCATCTCCTACCTCATCAAGTCACTGAGAAAAAATAAAAATAAAATAAAAATAAGGAGACTCAAATGAAAACCTCCATGAGGCGGCTAAATCCCACTATTGGGTTGAAAACCTCTTAAGGCAGCAATGGTGTCAAAAAAAAAGAGAGAAAAAAAAAGATCTCTAGGTGAAAACCTCTCTTAAGGCACCTAGGGCAAGTAGTTAGGATGAAAACCTCTTGGAGGCAAACTAGTTGTTTAAAAAAAAAAAGAGAAAAGAAAATTATGAAAATATTGTTTGCAGGTCAGCAGGAGGACAATCGGAGCAACTATCGAGAATCAAAAGGGACTTATTCAACTCATATTTTTATTTCTCCATTCATTATCCTTCATCATTCCACCATTCCTTTCATTTTTTTCACTCATTTGGCTTAGTTTGCAAGGGTTCTATGTTTTCTACAGGATTCCCTGTGAATCTACAGGATCCCCTCAAAACGTACAGGGTGATCCTGTAGGAATTACAGTGGCTTGGGAATCCTAAAGGAAGTGACCCTAGAGCAATTAAATGGCCTACCCATGTCAAAGAAATAAATTCCTACATCACCATCTCATTACCATACCTCTCTCCACCTTGATCACCCCTGCATTCATTAAAAAAATAAGTTTCAATTTTTTTTTACAGTTTTCAAGAAAAAAACACAGAGAAAAAGATGAAGACAGAGAGCAAGGGGATAACATATAAAGGTTATTTTCACCATTCACAAACCCTTGGACCTCCTCTCTACCCATGCTAAGCCTCATCAGGTCCCAGCAGTAGAATATGATTAAAAGTTTTGAGGGAGAAGCGACTACAGGACATCCTGTAGTAGCCTATCCCATAAAACAGAAATCATAGGTTGCAGCAAGTTTCAAGCATGAAGATCCAACTGTAGAAGAAGCTCCTCCAGAACCGAGCAGCAATTTCATCATCATCATCATCAACAACACCAGGTACCTGCACATCAAATAAAATCATCAAAGGACAATATAAGAAAAAAGAGGAGAAATCACATGCAGCCAACACACAACAAAAACCTAATTTCTTCAACAAACTACAACAAGGTATTGTTACCACAAGTAAGTATCTCGCTTCCACTCTCTCATTTGCATAATGTGATCAAAAGATGTAAAAATTGTGAACGAGTTGGTTTATAAGCAAAAGGTGGCCAGTTAACTTGGCCACCTTCATTCAGTCAACAAGGACAAAACAATTACTCCACACACACATGGTAGCAGTCAAGTCAAAGAAAAGGAGGATGAGGTCGAAAGAAGTTAAGCTATGGAAGCCCGAAGTGGGAGTTGATTACGAGGTGAAGAGAATGATGTTGTGGTAGTGGGACCAATGGTCCACAAATAGATATTCGTACCTCAGCTTCCAGCACACCACCTCACTCAAATCAACCATAATAGGAAATAAATGTTGATCCCCATGCATAAATGCATTCACATTCTCGAGGCTCACACTAGAAAATTCACTCTCGACCCTCAAGAAACCTACATGAGAGGTAAATTTCAATTTTTTTCCTATGCAAGACCACCTACAGGATCATATAGGAAAGCCTACAGGATCCCATAGGAATCCTATAGGATATAGTTAGGCAGTCTCCAGGATTGGCAATGAGAAATTTTAGAAGGATAAAAACAGTGGTTGGCTACATCAAGCATTGTAAGGAGGTAAGCTCTACATATCCTCCCATTTTTCCAAGTGAAAGGAATAAAATATCTTCTAGTTTGTTGTAATTGATTGCAGTATAAGGGAATTGTACCCACAGAGATTTCAGTTCAATTTCCTCCTTCATTAAAATTTTGTATCATACATATATACTCCTCCATCCATCAGACAAAATGACAGGGGGGTTTAATAGAAGGGATCACATCAACACTATGAGGATTCATCAACACCCTATCGTGCTAGAGGTATTCACAAGGTATAATTGGATGGGTTTCTTTGAGAAATTGAGGGGGTATGATGATGAAGTAGCCATATATTTTTCTCTCTCCCTCATTCCACTGACTAGGACCCATGCCAATGTGGTGGTGAGAGGCCTCTCCATAGAACTCACTATTGAACTCATAGGTAGAATTACCACACTTCCCTTAGGAGTGCCTTGGAGAAAGGAGGACAAGGGAAATAGACAAATTGCAAAGAAGAAATTCTTTTTAGAGGGAGAGGAGGCCATGGAAGACAAAAATGGAGTAAGAAGATCAAGCCTACCATACCCCTAGAATGAAATAAGCTACTACCTTATAAAATATATATCATGTGAAGGTAGGTATAGTGTGGTATGTGGATACCACTTTAGGCTTCTTTAAGAATTGAGGTTTGGAGCAGATTCACCTCCTCAATGCAGACTCATCATACTCTACTTCCTTCTTCAATCACTGATAGATATGAGCATGAAGGTGCAGGAAGGAACTACCAACAGCTAGCCCATCATGGGTTAATTAGACTCATCATAGAAGATGCCCTCCAAAACCTTAGAATTCCTATCACATGGGAAATTTTCAGAGACATGCAGATATAGTAGGATATAAAAACCCTCAAATATGACAAGAGCCCTACTGCCAGTGAAAGGGATGAATAAGAGACTGAAACAGATGAAGAAGAAGCAGAGAGGGATGAAGAGGAAATAGATGAGGAAGAAGAGTAAGAGAAAGAGAATGAAAGTAATGAAGAAATAGAAAAAGATGCCAAGAAGGAAACTGATGAACGAGGCGAGGAACTAGAGGGAGAAGAAGAGGAGAAAGAAAAATATGAAAACGGAAATGGAAAAGAGGAGGCAAAAGATAAGGAGGAGTCACCCAGGGTGTCTCTAGAACGCACTAAAAAATAGGTAGTAGGTGCCCTCATTGCCCTTAGCACCCTATCAAACAAAAAGGTAAAAGATAGAGACAAACCCCTTTGTACTTTAGAAAAAGAAAATGTACAAGGATAAGGCAAGGAAAACCTAAAACTCCCACCAAGGTTCCCACTATTATTGAAGACTCACCTAAACAATAGGATAAAATGGCTCCTCTTATAAAAAATCAAGGAGAATGATCCTCAAGACAAACCTCCCCAAAGTATCCTATCACTTATGTGAGAAGGCCTGTGACTAGAGCTACCTCATTCAAGGGAAAAGACATCATATAGGATACACATCAGGACCTATAGGAAGCAGAGGCAATCCTACAGGAAAATTTTCTAAACCTACAAGAAACTCAAAAATTGGATAAGGAAGGGAGTATGCAGCAAGAAACAAAGAAGGAGGATCCAGAGTTAAGGGAACCTAGTCCTCAACCTAACCTTGACTCCTACTACAGATTTATTGAAGGGGGTAGGGTCATTCCACAAAAATTTTCCATCCCATTATTCTTTGAGCTTGAGAAAGAAAGAACAAGAACACATAGATGGATGCAGATTGCCAAGTCCAAGGGAGTGGAGGACATAGGTCACATGGAGGGAAATCTTAAAGAGATGGGCAGAGAACTAAGTAGCCTGAGGGACAGAGAGGCCATAATGAAAGCTTAGTTGGAGGCATAAAATGCATGGTTGAAATGACAACTGTAAGAAAGAGCAAATCAATTGGAAATCATGGCCAGTCTATTCCTAGAGGCAATCCAGTGTAGGGTTCCAGCTAAGTCCTATGCATTATACCTTAAGGAACAGTGGCTACAATTCCAAATTAAGACCCTAACATAGAGAGGCACTATGTCATTCCAGTATTATAGATAGTTCATTGATATTTGTGATCAAAGCACACTAGAGTATAGGTCTAAGATGTTTGAGTTCTACTTGCATAACATGGCCTTGAGAGATCTGAATGTATGGGACCCTAATGCAAAACTAGGGGATTTACAGTTGATGGATTTGGCATCATGGAAGAACCATGAGGAAGTAAGGGAAAAAGAAATGAAGAAGATATTGGAAAGGGAACAAACAGAGCTTCTCATGACAAGAGTTGAGCAGTCAAATCCAATGGTTTTCATCAGCACACATAATTTAATCGCAAATGATCCTCAACTTTCACCTACGTATCTTGCTGCCCAAGAGCAAGCAATTACACATTTTGAGGATATGTTCAGGTTATTAGGGGATGGCAGCATGCAAGATTTCCAAAGGAGATGGAATACTTTATCATACAGTTTCAAAATCAGATAGTACCATTCTCCTCAAAGAATGAGAGATGCATTGAACATGACACCCATGTAAGCAAACCATCCAAAGGCTCAAAGTCAATTGAATTGGCTTGAGACTCAGTCCACCACTGCTCTTGGGAATGTTATAAGGAAGGAAGGAAGAGGAAGAAAGAAAGCAGTGGGAGGAGATAGAAAGGAAGGCAATATTCTATGCACAAGAAGAGGAGACCACAACAAAACCATGGGATGTCAGGGAGGCCACTAGTGCTATGAAAGTTATGGATATTGATTGAGTTGCTCAGAGGACAAGAAACACTTTCAGTAGGGTGGTGATGATCAGCCTCATCATTGGGTAACTATATGGACCTTAATTCACCTCATAGCTTAGTCAAATCAACTCGTTTCACAATTTATTATGTGTTTTGATTATATTTTGTTTAATGAGATGAGTCAAAGTGAGATATTATGCCTAGTGGACTAATGTACATTGAATGCGGGTTTGTGAGAGAAAATTAGGGAATTTTGGAAAGATTAAGGGCTGAAACTCGAATGGGACAAGGAAGAGAGATTGTAGGAGGTAAATCCTCCTCATTTACTCCTCCCTCATTCGAATATTCCTCCATCAATCACACTAGCTTGCAGTACGAGCAGCCAAGTCATGAAGATCAAAAGGCAGTCGAGCAAGTGATAGTCAAAGGGTTAGTTTATCTTGAGTTTGGGAGTCGAACCTCCCTATATTTAAGGAATTTGTTGGAGAATTCAGTTGTATAAATAAAGAGGCCTAGAGCCTCATTAGGATTCAAATTTTTGTTGTAAAAACACTAGTTATTTTCGAGCTCCAGACTTGTGGAAGATATTGCTATGTAATTTTTTGTTTTGATATTGAGAATGAGTTTTTTCTTGATCTAGTACTGATTTAACTTAGAGGGCTAAAGTTGTTGGGTTAGGGCCCAACCCTTGCAGCAAATGCTCCTCTTCTTGTATCTGTATGCTTAGATTGATTTCATAGATTCATAGTTAAATTGTCTTTATAAGTATTTCATTGGATTAGTTTGTGTATTAGTTTGCTTCCATTTGTGCCTTAACTCAACAGTAGTTTAGAAGACATAAAGGAACATCAAAAGGTTGTCAATAGGTGTTTTGGCCTCACTTCCTCCTTCAGGGATCATGATTTGAGGAAAGGACTCCTATGTAGCCCCAAAAAGACAAAATTCTACTTTCTCATAGAATTTAGAGTGTTTTGTTCATAAGTTGAGATTTGATTAGTTTGCAAGATTTATTCCATTTTCAGTCTTATAGTAGATCTCATCAATGATTCCATTTTATTCTACAAATTTTCCTCATGCATGAAGTAGACAGCTAGCTCACTAAACTCTGTTTTCCTAGCTTATTAAAATTCTTCTTGTTTACATGATTTTTGGGCAAATATCAATGTTTGATACAATGCAGGTGTTTCAAGAGTAAAGAGATATCTCATAGACAGCAACCTCCTTCCAAATTCATCCATCCATGATCATTTCTTGCTTTCACTAAGACCCTCACCAATTTCATCATTTTACAAGGAAACCTCTCCAAGCAGGTTGAGCAAATCCAACCACCTCCCAACCTTGGTTTCAAGTTCTAAGTGATCCTAAGCATTTTCTCACCTCATTCCATCCACCAACCACCTTCCCTAAGCCTTCCATCACCTTCAACACCCATCATTTTTCTCTCGGTTGTATCCTGTAGAAATATAGGGAATCCTATAGGTTTTTAGGACATCCTGTAGGTTTTCCTGTAGTGACTTGTTTTGAGGCCAAATTGAGGAAAAAGCCTCTAGGAAGCCAAACAAGGTCACCTAAGGGTCTCCCAAACCTTCCAACCATCCACTAGTATTCCTAAGCCACCTGCCACATCGCCAAAAGAGATTAGATTTCACACTCCTCCATAAAAAAATAAAATGAAAAACATATTTATTCTAGTAATTTACATGGGAAATAGTAATGTTTGATGTTTTCAACTTACATGATTAGGATAGTAGAATTTCATACATGTTAACTTAGCATTATTGTTAAAGCATAGTCTCTTAGCAGTTAGTTAGGAAATGGTGTGTTTTAGCATTGGATTTCAATCTTTTTCCTTACTGCATTAGATAGGCTTTCTCTTAGAGTAGATTTCTCTTTCCCTCATCAGTAATCAAGCTTCTTCTAAATCCATAGAAGTCTGACTTGAAAAACACTAGTGGTCTTTCTCCAGCTGAACACTGACAAAAGGGAAGAACCATTACTTTTACTTGTGTATACATAACTGTCACCTCCAAGTTTGTATGAACCTCGGGTTGATAAAGTAAAGCTGGTAGCCCCAGGAGTTGCAACATTCTTGCTACAATACCAGTGCTCATCAACTGTTCAAGATCATTGGAAGTGAAGCAATTCTTGTGCTCCTGCAGTGACTCCATCAAGGTACTTTCCAGGCATGCTGGAAGCAGAGCAACACCAGAGATGAAACTTATACTCTGAATATCTTAAACTTGCCACACATATTAAATATTTCTAGATCGAAACAATTGCGATTTGGAAATCCTTGATATGTGTTAATCAACTAAGGGAATGAAGGGGACTATATATCTAACTGGGTTAAGTAGGGAAGCCAAGGTAATATGCAAGATGAATCAATACTTCCTGAAATATTAAGACCTTGCACTAAGAGAATTAAACCTAAACAAAGACGCTGGAGTTCTACTAGTGTGTCACCAAGTGTTGACACTACAAACAATACCCTCCAAAAAAATTCTCACACTTGAATTTTGGATCCTACTAAGGATCCTATGATATGTCGTTCCATGGTCGATTGATGTTTTGTAAAGTGTTTAAGTCTTCTTCTAAGTTTTAACTATCAAGGTCACTTGCACACACATGCTCAACTTTCAATGATTTCATGAGAACACTTTATTTATGCAGGCTTGAATAGGAATAACACCATCCATCAAGGCAATGCATGTGCAATGTTCAACTCATGTCTACAGTCAATGCACACTTTTATTGATGGCCCCCCTCACTTTGTTGAGTTTGTACTTCTATTTTGGTGAGTTTTCTCAAATGTACACTTTTGAACATTCTCTCTTTCACATTTGCGATTGTCATTTAAAGGTGCTTTCACTTTAATAAGTGTCATTTTCATATTTTCTTCGATATTGAATGTGTCTATTTCATAGTCATTTACAATTTTCAAGTGTTTTCTTATGTTTTCATCATGTCGTACGTGTCGCTTTTGTGGTTTTCACTCCTGCATATGTCATACCTTTGTGCATCACCAAAATTAGTTCTAGCACACTCTTCTACATTATATGGACTTACATATCATTTAAATATGCACTAGACACATTCTTGTAGCTCATTGCACCTTTTGGCCACAATTGTCACTTATATCCTAAGTTGTGTTCTAAGTGTTGTAATGTGTTGGTTCAACTGTCACACTTAGAAATAGGTATCATTTTGTTGTTGTTTTAAGATGTGATTGTTATTCATGACTCTTGTGCATTCCATTGAATTTAATTAATGGAATTTATGTGTGTGGCCTATGTTTGAGTCATGTTAGGATGCATTTATTTATCTTACTCTGTTGGTCCCACACTTAGCCATTGTGAGAGCTCTTCTTGGTCCTTCAACCCAATTCAAGTTATAAAGGCATTAATACTCTTACTAGGTGATAAGTGAAACTTATTCATGAGCCTGATTGATGTATCTTTCCGCCTATTCTTGTGAACTAAGTCTTTTCTAAGGTCTCCTCCCTCTCATAGTGAATTTGTACATCCTAAGGATAAGTCACCTAGCCTTGTGTTGCCTCCCTCAATGAAAATCACATTCCAGATGAACAAGTAGCCATTGTTGGAGAGAATTGCACCCTCCCAAGCCTAAGCACATCTCGAAACAATGAAGCACACTTTGAAACAATGAATCACACTTTGAAACAACAAAGTGCACTTGAAATGCTCAGTGAATAAGCACACTTCAAATGCTCCATGAAAAAGTGCACTTCATAAGAACAAGGACCTTATCTCCCCTAAAAAGCGTACTCTGGACAAACAAGGACCTTTTTCCGTTAAAAATTGCACTCTAAGAGCCTAAGCGTACTTCAAAACATTGAGGGCATTTCAAGACTATGAGCGCATTCCTTTAACTAAAGAACTACGCCCTCCTTGAGTGCATGGTCCACTCATGAAGCATGAAAATTCGCTCTTCTCTTAGAGCACATGGCACAATCACAAAGCACAAATCCTTAAAGCACATGGAAAAATAACAAAGCATGGGACTGCATCCTTCCCTTTGAGCACAAGGCATAGTCACGAAGCCTAAATCTTGAGTGCACTCCTTTGGCACAAAGAACTACATCCTCTTTGAGCGCATGAGTGCACCTTTAAGGTTTGAGTGTTTCTCCCTCATATCTTCAATATGTGCCCTTGCACCCTCCTTTTCATCATGAGAACATGAGCACACCTCAAAGGCCCAAAGGTTGGAAGCCTCACTCCTTCATCTCTTCGGAGTGCACCCTTTTGCCTTCTTAGCCTCTTTGAGTGCATGAGCGCACCTTGAAGGCCTGAAGCCTCACTCCTCCATCTCTTCAGAGTTAGCCCCTATGCCCCTGAGTTCTCTTTCTCTCTTGCTTGAGCACACACGCACACCTTGAAGGCATCTTGTGGGCCTTCATGAGTTTTAATGTGCCCTCCTAATCAATCCTTCTTCTTTAATCCCATTCATGGGATTATTATTAGTTGACCATTCCATGAGCTAGGTAATGATAAAATAAATATTTTAATACTGATTTTTCCTCACCATGAATGATATTCGTTCGAAAGATTACTATCTTATCATGACAAGGAAATTATCAAGCAAATAGCGAGGAGAAATCATAAAGAAACACCTACAAAGAAGAAGAACAAAAAATAACAATCATGAAGACATTGTTACACTGAAATTTGTCACCATGACTATCTGCAGTTAAATTGGCTCCATCAATGGTCATATTATCCTCCTTGTCAAGCCTTATACCTCTGCTCTCCATGTCAAACTTCAAAAAAGAGAGAAAGTCATTAAGAAACATGTTTATCTCTGGGTACGCAGGTTCTCTCTACCTTGCCTGCGTGTACGCATCCCAAGCTCATTGTACCTGCGTACTTGTATGCTCTGTAAGTCAAGGGATGGGTGCATACTCCTGTAAAGGTCCAAAGGCGTGAGTTTCATCTTAAAAAAGTTACTTGTGTCACTTCTAGAGCTTTCTAGAAGAGTGTTTGACGTGTATTGAGCGCCTCCAGATGGTTCATGCATCCCTATGATAGAGGAACTTATCCCATCAAGAGAGGAGCTACCCCATCGAAAAGAGGGAGTATCCCATTGATGTTGGACCTGAATAACTTCCTCTAGAACACTATAAATACAGGCATTGGGCCAAAGGAGGGGAGGTTGAAAGCTGAACATTCCAAAGGTAGATGCTGCTGGAATTAGGACTTCCTTGTAGAAGCTTGTGAGGAGAGATTACCATCCTTTCTTGTTTCATTTGGAAGTGGGTGAGCTTGTCAAAGTAGAGGAAAACTCTTGCTGGACCCTGGGAAGAACTTGCACAACACCAAGGCTCAGGTTGTAATGGTTTCTTTGTTTCCTTAATACAAATAAGTCCATTCTTCTCAATGATTTGTTGTTAATGAATTGTTTCATATACTCCTTGGTCTATATGTTGAATATGTTTTGTTTTATGGAATATTCAGGTGTTATGTAATCGTTTGATTGTTAGTGTATGCAGGTTTCAAAGTGAAGGAGGAGTTCATCTGGATCGATGAGGCTAGACTGCTACAACAAGCGTTGGACTTGAGGTAGGATCGAAAAACACTTGGTTTCCCATAGAATAATGTATGTTTAGAGAAGGATTGCTCTTAATTGTCTTGTTTGTCACTAGAGAGTCTTAGACTCCTAGGGAGGTTAGTTTTGTCAGCAAAAATAACTCTTTCCGCATGACAAATTGGCGACTCCGCTGGAGAATCCATTCATGTGCTTGATTTTTCTTTTGAGTATTACTTTGATCTGAAAAGAGTCTTGTTTCTTTTGTTTTTTGATTGCTTGACTGTGTTTTTGGGTGGATTAGATTAGAGTCTAGTTTGATTTTAGTTTTTCTTCGTTTTACAGCAGTACGCACCCTCTGCGTTAGACACAGTGCGTACTTGTACGCACTGTATCTTTGTACACAGAGCGTAGGCGCACCTAGTTAAACAGGCTGCCTGCGTACCCT
>APFE031581221.1:31454-54357 GCA_000404065.3 Pinus taeda
ATCAATTGGAGGGCAGGGAAGGAGTTCTGACAGCATATTTGATGAGACTAGCGAGTGTATAGATTCGTAAAAATCAATATCAGATTCCAAGAAGCACATCCCTAATTCTTCCTGAGAAAAACTAATTGGCTCTTTAGGTGATTCCATCTCAGTGACCATGTACTTCATGTACAAATCACTATTGAATCTGATCTAATTATTCTTTCCCCTGTAGGGGAGCCACAGACCAGACTGTAGCAAAATATCCTTGAAGCTTGTTAGACCAATCTCCGCTTAACAATATCCCATATTCTTCATGGATATCGACAACCATAATATTTATGAACTAATGCACCCTTTAGTCAGAAGACAACTTGATCAATACATTATTCAACTCTCTAATCATGAGAACTTGAGATCTATCAAGTTGGATGATTTTTGCATCTTTTTTTTTGGTTCGATATTAAGTTTCTTACAAACTGATAATGACATGATGTTGGTGGATGCACAAGAATCAACGAGACAATTGTGCATATTATAATTAAAGATCTCAAATGTTATCCGAAAAGGAGGAGTTGAAGACTTAGAATTAGAGTTTGCAACATTGACAATGGATTCAAGACTTATTGATGCTTTAGACTGACCAAAGGAAGTATCTTTGGAATAAATAGGGACCTTACCGACAAAAGACATGGAAGCAAAGGTCTTGACAATCAACTCCCTATTCCCAACTAGCTTGGAAAACTCGCACAGTGAAATATTTTCCTGAGTATTCTTCATATCTTCAATAATTTTATATCCAATATCGAAAGATATGGTTTCCTCCATAGATGGTTGAGCAAAAGTAGTCAGCTAAGAATACTTGGAAACAACTTCGGGAGCTTCAAAGTTGCTCTTAGCTCTTTTTGAGGTACTCTTCATGGATTTCCCAATTGAAGGCTTAGAAGCTGATGGATGGGTAGTATTTCTCGGGGGGAAATCCTTCTTAACAATGACTTATTCTTCTCTTCTAGAGTGGGTTCAATTAACGATCCTTTACTCCTCAAATTATAAGTCTTTGGAAATTTAGGAGGAGTTTCCCTACTTGGGGCTTCTTGGATAGAATGCACCTCATCTCCTTAAACAACTTTGAATGTCATCATGGAGGAACCAACATTGTCTTCAAGAGGGTAGGCTTCTTCTTCTTCTTCTTTCACTTGCTCATCTTCACCTCCAATCATATGATCATCAAGCACTCTACTCACCATAACGATCATATTATGTATCCATTGTGGGCATGTATCTTCTGAATGGGAGGCTTGGTGAAAAGTGAAATAATTGTCTATACCAATTTCTTCGACATTAAGATTCACATTAATGCTTTGAGCTCATTTTACTGGTGGGTTACCAATTTTCTTGAAGAAAGGCTTGTATGGCTTACTGCCAAATGAGCTCTCACTTGTCTTTCTCTTAAAATCTGACACATCATTACTTAATTGCTCCAGATATTTAGCTAATTATTTAAAATAAAAGGCATATTTATCATGAGATTTACTAGATTAGGCTTGAGGTTTCTTACTAGTGGCCTTTGAATAATCATGTTCATCATGCTTGAGTGCTCCTCTGAAATCAAATCCTTCTAAACATGGAGAGCCTCCTTAAAGTAACACACCGGTGTATTTTTTTCTTCTCTCTTCATGAAAATAGCAATATCACGAGGAAATGCCTTAGTATAGTAATCAACAATGATGGATTCATGGGGAGGAAATCAACTGGGAGCTTTTTCAAGATTGTAGTAAATCAATGATTAAATTATTTGACCTTTTCCTTCTTTCTAATCTTTAGTGAACTCAACTCTGTAAGCAGCATGGCAAGTGTCTTCTCTTTGACGGACTTTTTGATAAAGGCCTTTTGAAACTCATCCCAATTCCGAAAGGACGCTATGGGCAAGGAATGATACAATGCAAAAACCTTTTTTTCTAAGGTGTACATAAAGAACTTGAATGCAATGTCATCATGTTGCACTTTCATCATCTACAATGATAGATAAAATTACCGATGTAATATTTGACAATAATTCCTTTCTCTGGGTCATACTTAGTAAGATGCTTCTCTAGATGCCAAGGCATGTCATGGAGTGGATCTCATATATCTAAAGGATATTGTTCCATCCAAGCCAAAAGTTGTTGTCGATTGCCTCGTGGTCGATTTCCGACCATATTGTTGTTGTCTTCCTTGTCACTTTTTGAATCATGTCTTAAGCCTTCATTACTGTCAGGGGAATTCTCCTAGTTCCTTAGATTCCTTACAACCCTTAAATTCTTTATATTTCTCAGATTTCTTAGATTTATCTCATTTTTTAGATTCCTTTCGTTCCTAACATTTTCCTTGTTCCTTATATTTTCTTCATTCCTAATATTCCCTTCACATATTGAGTCTCATACCCATCATAATATAAAGTTTAGATATCAGTACAACTAGAATCCAAGCTAAAATTGTTTACATCTAAAGTACAGGGTTCATTACCATTAATTGGAGGGCAGGGAAGGAGTTCTGACAGCATATTTGATGAGACTAGTGAGTGTATAGATTCATAAAAATCAATATCAGATTCCAAGAAGCACATCCCTAATTCTTCCTGAGAAAAACTAATTGGCTCTTTAGGTGCTTCCATCTCAGTGACCATGTACTTCATGTACAAATCACTATTGAATCTGATCTAATTATTCTTTCCCCTGTAGGGGAGCCACAAATGTGACCAGACTGTAGCAAAATATCCTTGAAGCTTGTTAGACCAGTCTCCGCTTAACAATAGCCCATATTCTTCATGGATATCGACAACCATAATATTTATGAACTAATGCACCCTTTAGTCAGAAGACAACTTGATCAATACATTATTCAACTCTCTAATCACGGGAACTTGAGATCTATCAAGTTGGATGATTTTTGCATCTATTTTTTTGGTTCGATATTAAGTTTCTTACAAACTGATAATGACATGATGTTGGTGGATGCACAAGAATCAACGAGACAATTGTGCATATTATAATTAAAGATCTCAAATGTTATCCGAAAAGGAGGAGTTGAAGACTTAGAATTAGAGTTTGCAACATTGACAATGGATTCAAGACTTATTGATGCTTTAGATTGACCAAAGGAAGTATCTTTGGAATAAATAGAGACCTTACCGACAAAAGACATGGAAGCAAAGGTCTTGACAATCAACTCCCTATTCCCAACTAGCTTGGAAAACTCGCACAGTGAAATATTTTCCCGGGTATTCTTCATATCTTCAATAATTTTATATCCAATATCGAAAGATATGGTTTCCTCCATAGATGGTTGAGCAAAAGTAGTCAGCTAAGAAGACTTGGAAACAACTTCGGGAGCTTCAAAGTTGCTCTTAGCTCTTTTTGAGGTACTCTTCATGGATTGCCCAATTGAAGACTTAGAAGTTGATGGATGGGTAGTATTTCTTCGGGGAAAATCCTTCTTAACAATGACTTATTCTTCTCTTCTAGAGTGGGTTCAATTAACGGTCCTTTACTCCTCAAATTATAAATCTTTGGAGATTTAGGAGGAGGAGTTTCCCTACTTGGGCCTTCTTGGATAGAATGCACCTCATCTCCTTAAACAACTTTTAATGTCATCATGGAGGAACCAACATTGTCTTCAAGAGGGTAGGCTTCTTCTTCTTCTTCTTTCACTTGCTCATCTTCACCTCCAATCATATGATCATCAAGCACTCTACTCACCATAACGATCATATTATGTATCCATTGTGGGCATGTATCTTCTGAATGGGAGGCTTAGTGAAAAATGCAATAATTGTCTATACCAATTTCTTCGACATTAAGATTCACATTAATTCTTTGAGCTAATTTTACTGGTGGGTTAGCAATTTTCTTGAAGAAAGGCTTGTATGGCTTACTGCCAAATGAGCTCTCACTTGTCTTTCTCTTAAAATCTGACACATCATTACTTAATTGCTCCAGATATTTAGCTAATTATTTAAAATCAAAGGCATATTTATCATGAGATTTACTAGATTAGGCTTGAGGTTTCTTACTAGTGGCCTTTGAATAATCATGTTCATCATGCTTGAGTGCTCCTCTGAAATCAAATCCTTCTAAACATGGAGAGCCTCCTTAAAGTAACACACCGGTGTATTTTTTTCTTCTCTCTTCATGAACATAGCAATATCACGAGGAAATGCCTTAGTATAGTAATCAACAATGATGGAGTCATGGGGAGGAAATCAACTGGGAGCTTTTTCACGATTGTAGTAAATCAATGATTAAATTATTTGACCTTTTCCTTCTTTCTAATCTTTAGTGAACTCAACTCTGTAAGCAGCATGGCAAGTGTCTTCTCTTCGACAGACTTTTTGATAAAGGCCTTTTGAAACTCATCCCAATTCCGAAAGGATGCTATGGGCAAGGAATGATACAATGCAAAAACCTTTTTTTCTAAGGTGTGCATAAAGAACTTGAATGCAATGTCATCATGTTGCACTTTCATCATCTACAATGATAGATAAAATTACCAATGTAATATTTGACAATAATTCCTTTCTCTGGGTCATACTTAGTAAGATGCTTCTCTAGATGCCAAGGCATGTCATGGAGTGGATCTCATATATCTAAAGGATATTGTTCCATCCAAGCCAAAAGTTGTTGTCGATTGCCTCGTGGTCGATTTCCGACCATATTGTTGTTGTCTTCCGTGTCACTTTTTGAATCATGTCTTAAGCCTTCATTACTGTCAGGGGAATTCTCCTAGTTCCTTAGATTCCTTACAACCCTTAAATTCTTTATATTTCTCAGATTTCTTAGATTTATCTCATTTTTTAGATTCCTTTCGTTCCTAACATTTTCCTTGTTCCTTATATTTTCTTCATTCCTAATATTCCCTTTGCCTCATTGTCTTTCAACATTCTCACAACATTATTAGTTTCCACTTTCTATATTCTCTCCCTGGGGATTTTCCTCTTCTAAATCAGCTTGACTTTATAGGCCTTGAATCGATTATCTTTCAACAACATATGAAAAATAATCCAAAGTCACATTAACCAGTTCCTCTACTGAACTCACTAGGACTCCTTGATAGGTATGGTTAGGTTGAATTGAACACGTATGAGGAAGGGAAGTTGTAGCAGGGATAAGTCCAAGGCTCCTAGAAAATTGACGAGTAATAAAACATAGAGCCCTAAGTTTTTCATACGTGACTTCGTAGGCAATTTCAGAATTATTAGGTGGGACTTCGAGTGGAGGTGGTTCTAGAGTAGGATGGATGGGAGTATGAGGAGGAGGTTGGTTGTTGGATTGATGAGAAGGGTTAAGGAGAGGAGGCAGATTTGTTCTAGCCATACAACAAGGAATCTCCTTCTAGCACGAAAAAATTGTTGACAGGATAGAATGTATTGCCAATAGCAAGGGGATCTCCCTGGTGCAGAATCCCAACTAGACTCTACACTGTTTGGTTTGGGAGTCCCATCCAGTATGTAGGACCAACAACCATCATATAGCTTAACATTGGCCTTCGAAGAAACAAACAACAATCTTTAGAGAACAAAATAAAAGCTTCAACAAATGCAAATGAGTAACTTATGGGAATTAAACATGTGGAAATCTATGCATATAACAACGACAAAGTAGCATTGACATGAATCCTAAGAGAAGCAGTGTTAGCAAAATTTCAAATAAAACCCATGTATTTGGTAGAAATTATTTCATTGATCACAAACAAATTTATAATCAATAATCTCATAAAAGCATGTAAAAGAACACAATCCCATACATAATATTTGCTTAAATCAATAAACAATTCACTGACATAAGCATAAAATAAGCACAACATATACCATCCGATCAATGTAGGGGAAGTCTCACAATGATTGGTGGCACATGAAATAATTGCACACTTAGGCTCCAATAGATTCAAACATTAAGTTGAAACATCCATAACATCATCACATAACAATCCTATGACATCCATCAGTGGAAGTACAAAATTACCACTTGCATTCACAAAAGGTCTATTAAACATTAAGCCCTAAAGGTATATCTATAGAATATAAGGCGACCTTTCACCTTCCACGAACTTTCATCTACTCTTGTTGACTTTTCATATTCCTCCTGACCTTTCCTATTTTATGACCTAATGTATTCTCAACAAAATACAATCTACATCAATATTAAAATAAATAATGTTAATAAACTAGTATAGTAATAGAAAGGTTTGGAACATCAAGTTGCAATTCTCGAACCAAATATGCTTGCCAGAGCTTGTACTCTCCTGCAAGAGTCAGAACCTTGTTTTGCAACTCGTCCCTATGTCTTTGTAGGCACTCTAGCACATTTGGTACCAGGGTGGGTTTCTTGCCTTGTATATGGATTGATAAAGTCACAAGCTTAGTGTATAGCCTCATAGGCTTAACCATGTATTGAGTGATTACTTCTTTTGCAACTTCCAGGTCATCCTTTGTAATGACATGCTTGATAGGTTATAAGAATTCTTGAATCTCTTTTCTTACCTCCTCTTTTGTTCTTTCTTCACCCAATGTGCCAATAGAAGGAATCTCATGCAATTTGACAATAGACTCTCATGGACCAAGTGTCAGTATGATGCTATAACTTTTTCCATATCTCTAGCTAAGTTATCATGTGACTGCATCTTAATGTGCATGACCACTTTATGATTCTCTATTGTGATCCAATCTTTCCTTGTGAGTTCTTCATGTGCATTATGATATTGATTAGACCATTCACATATGTGTCAACTTTTGTTGTGGCTATCTTTATCACCATTCCACACCGTTTTGACTCTTTATGCATGTTTAGGAATGGATCCATGACTTGATGTAAGGTCATCATCTCATCGTAAACTAGGTCCATTTTCTCCACTAGTATATGTAATTCATCTAAAAAGAATGCCTATAAGCCTTTACCCTGAGAGTGGGAAGTGAGCAAGGTTTGGTTCTCACCATGAAATTGTACAACCCTTTGTTCAAAGGTAGTAAGCTTTGCCTTTAATTCTGCATTTTGCTTCATCAGCAGGCTCATGTTCAACTCTGTAGCAATCACAAAAGCAGTTCTTGTTGAAGCTATCATCTCCAGGTTCATGGTGGTATTAATGACAATTTCCTTTTCTGTGACCACCAATATGGTCTTAGCCAAATTCTTGGCATAACAGTTTCACCTTTCCTACATGATTTTACATTGAACCTAGTTGAAAGCGAGCTTGGTGAGATCCAATACCACTTCTTCTTCTTCTTGTAGAATACCTAACTCCTCCAATGGGAAATGTCCACTAGTAATGGTAGTGGATGGTGGGATATTCAACAGAAGGACATCCAAATACATCCTTGAAGTCTTTGACTACTAATCCTCTGAAAAAATTCTCTTATTCCTTGAGAATATCTTACTTAATTTTCTTAGCCAAGTCCTCTTGTTATCTTTGGCTTCCTCTTATTCTTTCTCTCATTTTCTCTTCTTATTATTTCCTCTTTCTATCTCTTTCTCTTTCCTCTTTCTCTCTTCTTCCTCTTTCCTCTTTCTCACTTCTTCTTCGCTCTTTCTCTTTTCCTCCTCGACCTTTTCTTGTTCTTCTTCTTTTCTATGTTTTCCTTTTTCACTTTTCTTTTTAGCTCTTCTTCCTCTTGTCTTTTATTTCTCATTTCCTCTACCTTCTTCTTCTTAGCTATTTTTTCATTCTTCTTTTTCAAAACTTCTTTTCTCCTTTTCTCCTATTCTTGTTTCTTTAGGGTTTCCTCCTCTTATTGCTACTTTTGTTGGGCTTTCTTCTCAATAACCTTTTGTTTCTTCTAGTTTTCTTTAATGGCATCTTGTCCCTGTTTTCTTTTGAGGATGGTCACTTTTGCTTCAAGACTCAAACTTTCTTGGGTATCACTGTCTAATTTTTATGCCTCCTTTGTATCCTGTACAATTGCCTCCTCCGCTATGGTAGCATTGTAGAAGTTTTTTGATCCCTTCTTCCTTATCTTCTTTAAAATCAGCATAATCCCACTTGAAGTAGATTCTTTACAATGTTCTTGTGCAACACTTCCTAAAGCATATTAGAGAAATATTATCTCAACAAAATGGAAGTGTAACAAATCCTCAACCTTCTCTTCGACCTCTTTGAAATTTTGAATCGTATATGCTCCAATATGCAATGGGAAGATAGGCCAATGTCATTTCTTACCTTTCGCCAATGTCTAGGAAAATCCTATAGTTAACTGGTATGCAAATTCTTGTAATACTATTTTTCTTGTGGCTAGTATAGGGAGAGCATGGGGAGGCTTCTAAGCACCAAAAACTCTTATTTAGGAAACTTCTCATATTGGAAACCAATTTGTAACATTGTGAAGGGAATTCTTACACCTCTCTGACATACATGAAGGATCATCACCAAATAACTCACCATAAAGTGGAGAAATGAAATAATATTTCTTGAACCAAATATTCCTAACAAAGCTTATACTCTCCCACAATAGTCAGAACCTTGTTCTACAACTCATCCCCATTTATTTGTAGGCACTCTGGCACATCTGGTACTAGGGTGGGCTTCTTGCCTTATATATGGTTTGATATAGTCATAAGCTTAATTTATATCCTCATAAGCTCAACCATGTACTGAGTGATCACCTCCTTTGTAACTTCCAAGTTATCCTTTGCAGCGACTTGCTTGATAGGTTCCAAGGATACATGAATCTCTTTTTTTATCTCCTATTTTTTTCGTGTTTCACCTAATGTGCCAATAACAAGAATCTTCTGTAATTCAACAAGAGATGTTAGTGAACAAAGTAAGTGTTTATATGATGCTATCACTTTGTCCATATCTCTAGCCAATTTATCATGTGACTACGTCTTGATGCACATAACCACTTTATTATTCTCCATTGTGATTCAATATTTCCTTGGGAGTTCTTCAACTGCATTAGGATATTGGTTAAACCATTCGTGTATGTATTCAATTGATTCTATGGCTATTTTGGTAATCATTCCCCTTTCTTTTGACTCTTTATGCATGTTTGGGAATGGAGTCATGACTTGATGTAAGGTCACCATCTGATCATGAACCAAGTCCATTGCCTCCGCTAGTATCTGTAATCCATCTGAAATGGACGCCTATAAGCCTTTACCCTGGGAGTGGGAAGTGAGCAAGGTTTGGTTCTCACCCTGCAATTGTAAAACCCTTTGTTCATAGGCAACAAGGTTTGCCTTTAATTCTTAATTTTTCTTCATCAACAAGCTCATGTTCAACTCTGTAGTAGTCACAAAAGTGGTTACAACTGAAGCTACCATCTCTGGGTTCATGGTGGTATTCATGAAATTGTCCCGATATGGCCTTAGTTTAATTCTTGGCATAACACTTGTGCCTTTCCTGCATGATTTTACATTGAACTTGGTCGAAAGTCATCCTCGTGAGATCCAGTACCTCTTCTTATTCTTCCTATGGAATACCTATCTCCTGCAATGGGAAATGTACACCAATAATGGGAGTGGATGATAGGATATTAAACGGATGCATATCTAGCTGCATCTATGAAGTATTTGATTTTTGGTCCTCTGAGAATTTGTTCTCTTATTCCTTTAGAAGATCTTTCTCAATTTGCTCAGCCAAGTATTATCGTTGCCTTTTGGCTTGCCCTTCTTCTTTCCTCTTTCTCTCTATTCCTATTTCCTCTTTCTCTCTTTTGATTCTTTCTTTCTTTGTTCCTCCTTAGCCTTTGCTTTTTCTTCTTCTTTGCACAACATTGTTCTTCTTTCACTTTTCTTTTGAGCTCTTCTTCCTCTTGTCTTTTCTTTCTCTTTTTCTCTTCCTTTTTCTTCTTAGCTATTTATGCATTCTTACTTTTCAAGGCTTCTTTTCTCCTTTTCTCTTCTTCTTGTTTCTTTAGGGTTTCCTCCTCTTCTTGTTGCTTTTGTTGGGCTTCCTGCTCGATAAACTTTTGCTTCTTTCACTTTTCTTTGTTGGCCTTTTGTCCCTGTTTCCTTTCGAGGATGGTTGATTTTGCTTCAAGACTCAAACTTTCTTGGGTATCAATGTTTGATTATTTTTCGTTTTTTTCATTTTGTGCAGTTGTCTCCTCCACTCCGGTAGCATTGTAGAATTTTTTTATCCCTTCTTCCTCATCTTCTTTAAAATGAGCATAAGCCCATTTGAAGTCAATTGCTTTACAATGTGTTTGTGCAACATCTCTTGGATCATATTTGCGAAATCTTAGCTCAACAAAATGAAAGTGTAACAAATCCTTTGTTTCCGCTCCGACCTCTTTGAAAATTTTGGATCATATATACTCCAATATGAAGTGGGAAGATAGACCATGGTCCTTTCTTACCTTTCACCAATGTCTTGGAAAATATTATAGTTAACTGGTATGCAACTTATTGTAATACTATTTTGCCCATGGATAATGTAGGGAGAGCATGGGGAGGCTTGTAAGTGTTGAAAAATATTATGTAGGTAGCTTCTCTTATCGGAAACCAATCTCTAATATCATGAAATGAATTCTTACACCTATCTAACATACATGGAGGATCATCACCAAACAACTCACTATAAAGTGGAGAAATGAAGTAATACGAGATCTTCTTGAATGAGTGCTTATATATTGAGTTCCACAAAATCTTTTAATAGATGTGCACTGTTTCATGTTCTGTTGGAGTCCACTTTAAACCTAAGCCTTTGAAATCACACTTTGGACTAACTGCATCCAAGGTATGAGGCCATGAAGAATTGTGATTGTTCACCCTCAACTGGATTCTTTGTTATCTGGACATTTATTTTGATTGCATTGGTAAGTATGCTAGCCTGGTTAAAATCATTCCTTTGGTGTATGTTGTGTGCATGAAAGGGACCCAAGTGCCATGGAAGGTGAAAATGTTCAATTTTCCATATGATTTATTCATCAAAGCAACCATTAACTAATAGACCATCTTGAGGGATTTTTTCTTCTTTTTTTCAACTGTGCTTCACGGTGATTGAGTGGTTGTTACATCCATGGGAAATATTCTTGGCAGATCCACCCGAAGGGATCTACCCACTAGCCTAATATGTTTGGCCTAACCCCAAGAGCGTTGGGGATATTTGACCCCATGACCTCCCAATTGGCAATGTACTTAGCAATGAGAACTCAACCAACTGATTTATCCCTTGGGTCTTGAGGGATTTTGTCTTGTATATGGCATCTTCCCTTAATCTCAACTTACTGGAAACTTGCCACCAATTCTTCAATATTTCCTTAGTGGACTCATTAAATTAAAATAACTACTTGGTATTAAGCACCTCTTGAGGCTCTATAAGCTTATAATATTCTGTAATGTTTGGAGAAATGAAGGAGGCTATGACTTCCCCATCGGGTTCCTTGACAACCCATTGTACTTCATCAGTATGTTGGAGGATCCATTCTATTGTTTCGACACACAAGAATACCAGAGAATTTTTTGACACTTTATGTAGCCAAGACCTCTTGCATTGATATAAAGTTGAAAAATATTATTGTTCTCTTGGGATTTCTTCCTTTGCAAATCGATAATAGTTTTCTTCCCAAGTAAATGGTGTTTTCTTATCAATCCAACCAACAATGTCCCCATAAATGGGTTTATTCTGAGGACTATTAATCACTCCTTCTATATTGCTTTCTACCCTGGAAAAATTCCTACTCGATCTTATGATCAATTGTGGAAACATTTCTTTAGAAGATGATGAATGTTGATGCAATCAAGGTCTGTTATACCTTGCATTTCGAAAATTTTCACCAAAGACATTGATGTTAGCATAAATAATAATAAATGCTAAATTGATAAGTAGTGAAAAGTAATATTGTGAGGCCTTAGGATATTAGGGCTAAGGCAATTTGGCCTTGTCAAGGAGAAAATACTCTGTGCAAGTCAGACATTTAAAATGTAGAGTAGGTCACTAAGTTTATGTATCAGTGTAGGTTGCAAAGGCTAAGTAATATTTCCATTGTATAAATGAGGTCACATAGATCATTGCACATCATTGCTGCAATTTTCTACTTAAGAATCAACATGATAGCCAGGTCACAATTTTGACACTAAGTTAAGTCATAGTTCGCATAACAGTGAAGGTCACAATGAGAAAATAATAAGTCATTGTTCAGAGGAATTGGATAGGTCACACTGTGGCAATACTTTACTAAGTCTAAATGTTATGATTGAGACCTAAAGTGTTAGCCGCAATTGGAATCAACATCAATAGGTCGTTTTTCACAACAATCATTGCAAGTCACAAAAGTGAAAGGGTAGCTTGAGGAGTGATGGGTGATTAAAGGTTTTGACTTTCGATTCTAAGGCTAAAAAACATGGTGTTATGTCATTGTCTGGAGTGGTAACATGAGCCCTAAACAACAAACAAATTCATTTTTCCAGGAGGTAAGCCGAGTGATGGTGTGGTGGGGGGTTCATGATCTAACATAAACATAATCCTTCTCTTCGCATACCTAAACTAAACACAAAAGAAACCTTGCCATGGGTCTCCACTAGGGAGACAATCTCAACATGAATTTTTTGACCGATAGATCACATGATGGCATAGAAAACCCATTTCGATGTGACAACCCTCCCTTTTATGCACTTCGAGATTGGCGCTGCATAAAGCCTAGAGAAGAACATTCACGCTAGAGAAAGTATAGGATAATAGGTACCAAAGGATATGGAAGAGCGTAGGGTTAGAAAAGGGGTGAGGGAAAATTTTGGCGAAGTTCATGGGATGCAAGGAAAACTAAGTGGAAATGGGGATAAATTCGATAGTGGGGACTAAATTTGAGGTTTAAATGTGCAGGGTGAATGAGGGTTGGGATGGGTAGACACAAAGACATGGCACACAGGGGTTTAACACATGTTAATTCATAGAAAAAGTAATGATTAGTAGCCTTGAGCATGTGTTACTAACCTCAGGTCATAGGTTGTAGGTCGCTATGGAAGTTGGAGGGTTCATCATTCATTCTGTCATGAAGGAAAAATGGGGAGATGCATGTGAGTGAGGAGATTTTTAAAGAGATCCATACGTGTGGAGGTAGGTTGCACATAAGATTTTTGTGATGACTCTATTATTGGCGATAAGCCTAGTTAAGGAGGTTGAAAGTTGAAGTTGCATGGTACTTTAGTCATGCACGATAAGAGGAAGGAGGTCACAAGTTGTGACATGAAATTTCAATGCTGAGCCACTAGATAAATGAAATTTGACTTTGTTAATCATTTATTATGGCGCCTAAATGAGGTCACAAGTTGCAGTTTCAATTCCCAGTGGGGTTTCCTTTACCAATGAATAATGCGACTTAGCGACTCATAGTGTGAAGGAGTGTAAGGAGTTCGCGAATCACAAGATTAAATGGCAGAAAAGTTGCTACTGTTGATTAAAGTTGTGATTCATGATATTGGAGAAAAAATTGTCTTAGTATTGTTATGGTTTACTTTGCTAGGTCAATAGGAAACCCTAGATGGGTTAATGAGGCATGAAACCCTTAGGATATTAAAGGAAAAGAATGAAAAGAAAATCAGTATGGGGGGGGTCTCCAAAATTTTGAAAGAGTGGAAATTTTGGGGTTGTTGTAGCAACTACAACACCAACAAATATTCATTTCTTTCTTGAAGGCTCTAACCTCCTTCTCTTATCTTTAGGAACATGAATATGAACAAGACAATTAAATATTCTTAAATGAGCAACCAAAGGATTTTGATCGATGGATGCTTCTTTAGGAGTCTTGTCTTCCAAGATTTGATGAGGATTTGTATTTTGAATGTAGACAGTGGTCATTGATGCTTCACTCCATATAAACATAAGCAAGTCTTATTCATGCACCATTGCCTTGATGGATTCTTTAATGGTTCTATTATTTATTTCAACAACTTCATTTTGTTGTAGAGTATAAGGGAATATCAACTCCCTCTTAATCCCATCTCCTTTGAAAATCATAACAAGCTCCTTGGAGGTTTATTCTCCTCCATTATCAAATATCAATATTTTAATTTTATTTCCCTTTAAATTTTCAACTTCAACTTCGAGTTCCTGGAACTTGTTAAAAATTTCACCTTTCATCTTCATGAATTAGATCCATGTTTTATGGGAGAAATCATCAATGAATGTTACATAATGCACAGATCCTTAGGGAGACTTCATTGGCATAGGATCACATACATCGAAATGTATCAAGTCCAAAAATTTCTTGGATCTACTTTCATTGCTTGGAAAAGGCTTCTTAACATTATTTCCAAGTGCACATCCTTTACACACTCCTTCATGATCTTTCTGCAAATATAGAATACTTGAAACCATTTTCTTTAATGTTGGCAAAGTCTTACAGTGAATATGAGCATATATTCTATGCCAAAGCTCACATGGATTAATATCATTATGTAGAAGTGCTTGAGTAGGTTGTTTTAAAAGTATATACAACCTTCCTTCATGAACTCCAATTACTTTAGCAGAATCTATACTAGAGCCTTTGGGCCAAACAAGAACTTTTCCATCAACAAATGTTTATATATCACCTTTATCTTCCAAGCATGAAATAGAAACCAAATTATTCTTCAAACCTACCACATATAATATATTTTTGAGATGAACAATATTAACTAATTCTAGTTCAATGGATGTCTTTCCATTGCCTTTGACTGGATAACTATTGTTGTCTTTGATTCTTCCTTTTGTGTTAATATTATTTCCAACAAATTTTTGAGGTTGTCTTGATCTCCTGTCATGTTCCTTGAGGATCCACTATCTACTAGCCACAAGTCATCACTATTTACAACAAGACTAGCAAGAGTATAAAAATAGAATAATTCTTTATTACCTCGACTTTCATTATTTGGTCTCTTTGGAATTTCTTCAAAATATGTTGTGGAGGCATGTTTCTTTTGTTTTCTCTTCCTATAATCCGATCTTTCAGGAAAATAGCTTCTACAGTGACCAAATTTGTGACATTGATAACATTGAACGTTTGATATGTCTCTCTTTCCTTGAGGTGCAAATCTTCTTTCTTTCGATCTTTTTCCTTCATTTATTCTTTGAAAACCGAGCTTCTTTCTTCTGCCACCTTTCTTGAAATGTGTTTCATATGCTCAAGAATCACCTTTTTCATACCTTTGAATTTTTCCTCTTGATATGAGCCTTGATTCTTCTTAAATGCAATTAGCCCATAGTTCATCAAATTTTGGAGCAACTTTTCTAGCACAAATTCTAGCTACAAAGACATCCCACTATATGGGTAATCCATTGAGTGTTGTAGTTAATAATTCCTTATTAGAAATGACTTCATAATTTTCTTGTATCTAATCTCTTAGTTTAGATATCCTCATAAAATATGAGGCTATAGTATCATTCCTTGTCATTCTAACATTGTAAATTTCATTCTTCAAACTCGTGGTTTGACCAATATTATTGATAGTGAACAAACTGGTTAGTGCATCACACATCAAATTTGAAGATTGAAGACTTGAAACATAGGGAATCAAATGATCCTTGATATGTCCCATAATGATTCTCATAGTTGTGATATCACCATTTTCAAACTTTTCTCTCTTCATATTTTTATGGTTTGGTGACCTTTCCTTTTACATTACTGTTGATGGTGCTAAAACACCAACATGTAAGGGGATCTCCCCAGTAAGAAGTCCCAATTAGACCCAACAGCTTTTGGTGTATGAGTCCCAGTAGTGGGTCATAAAGCAATGCCTTGACTATAATGTCGCACAAAGGCAGGTAAGATAACTCTGTCAATAGCAAGGGTGTGACTGTTGTAGTGAGTCAAGGAAGGTGTATGAGAGGTTCTAACATAGGTGGGTTGAGATGAGAGTGAAGGTGAGTTACAAGTTGAAAGGGATCAGTCGCAACTCAGCTAGGAACACACAACGCACAGGACATACACAGCTTCCGACGGAGCAGTTCACTCAAATGCGGTAGTCACAAAATAGAAGGTGAGATAACACGTACAACACTCATGGATCGGTCCGAACGAGTGCAATGGTTGTTACAACAAGGTTCAAGTGAAAGGTCTGTCTTATGTCTGGTACAGCAGTCGACACAGATGGGACAACATTAACAACATATACAACACATCTCCATTAATAGATTATGCATTACAACAAATGAATCAGTTCAGATGTAGAACACAGGTTAAAGCAACATGTATTACAAGTGTTAAAGATCAATCTTACAACAGATACAATACATGTGTGAAAACATGTTAGCTCTTATTATATAAAGAAGTGTAAGTTCCAATCATATAATACATCCATGCAAACTTGCTAGCCCCAATAGTGGAACGTTACATCCACATCTGCCTGCTCCTCAAAAGAGATGTACTAGCTCAGTGCAGTGCAGAAGCTAAGGCGCATTACAATATTGTTTAAGCACTTTCCAAGATAATATTATCAGAAGTTTGGCTAACCAAAAGCCTATACAATGAATTATGAGGGATTATTTATAGCAAAGGGTGGGGTGACCCTTGACATTCCTCTTTGTGACAATTTGGCTACCTACCCTCATGACTCTTCACCCACTCTATGACTGTTACATCCAATTATTGACACTTGACTTACACATGACATGACTCGGACATTACAATGCACATGTACTCATGTAAGACAACATGGCTTGAGAAATCCAAGCAAGAAATCACTAACACTCAGTCCGTTGTGATGAGACCAACTCTTTCACATGTTTGTGATGGTGAAGGTGATGAGTTAATGCCAAGCTTGGTCATCTGTGATGGTGTGCATGCACCTCATGGTGACATCATGTTGAAGCGAACTCTTGCCTCCATTTCAATCGATGCATTCGTTCGGCCCCTTCATCCAACTCGTCTGTTAACATGTGCATGGTCTTCTTGGGTGCAGCTAAACCAGAAACACACTAATGCATAGTGTGTGTTGGTGGTCAAGCACATCAACTTGCTGAAGTACATGTTCAGCTCTAGCTGGACTTGCTTCTTGTCTTCGCCTTGGTGAGTGTGTTGAATGGGTTAGATTACATGCGTGCACACAATGACATGCATGCTATTGAATCCATTGCATTCGTTCAACAACACTGCTCACCATGTTTGCTCTGTATCAGCTGATGGGATATATCTTTAACTCGTATGGGCGCAATTTCATCAATGAGTGCATGTTGCGCCCACTGTTGTTCTTGTTCCTACTTCAACTCATTCATCTGTCTATGCAGCTTCATGTTCTTCCTTGAGTTGTTGCTTAAGCACATGAAACTCCTTCTTTATTCCATTCTCTGTCTTCGTGCAACCTTCATATCACGTCGTCACCTCATAGCTTGAGTCTCCATAGTTGCTTTCATTATTAGTGGTTCTTCTTGATTTTGCAACTTTGTCCCGCCTCTGTGTTGTCAACAACCTTCCTCTTTCATTCGCTGCATTTGTTGTGTTCATTGCATTTGCTGCATTTGGTATGTTTCCTTCAGTTGTTGTTCATGGTGCTGCTCATTTTGATGTTGTTGCTATCATATCTTGATGTCCTTGTCTATGAACAACTTGATGTCTTCGTGAGTAGGCAAGCTCATAGACTCTTGATCGACTACATCTCTAGGTGTGCTCTGAACAGTGTCTTTGACTCTGCTCTCTTGGAAACCATTGTACCTTCACTTCAGAGAGGAATATGAGCACCTGCAATACCTGGGGACATGGAAACACTCATGGAAAGCAATCTGTCAGTCGAAAACCAAAATGAACTTGAGAACTGACTTGCAACATACCTATGTGACTGATCATGAAGGTTGTGCAATTTCGGCTAGGAGGTTGGGAGAATGATTGCCAAGACTGCACAAAGCACAGTTTGGGATGTTGGGACACTAACTGACTGCTAGAACTACACAATGCAAAGTCCAGTCTGGCTGCTGACTACTGGAACTGTGCAATGCGCAATCTCAATTAGCAATGGTTGCAGGCTTAGTGACTGCATTGTGCAATTTTCTTGCCCATCAGTCACTATCCCTAAGGATTTCGTAAAGAAAGCCTGGGGAATAGCTTCTAGGTATAAATGTGCATTTATGGGGAGGAAGGCAAAGCCTTCCCTCTCAGGATTGCACAATGTTGTCTTGGTGAGGCAGGGTCAGAGCCAAGGTTGGACAAAGTTGTCGATGGGAAAATGAAAGTGAATTTGAGTCTGAATGCATATTGATACTGACTATAAGCATAAGCAAATAATCATGCATGCAAACGGTGAATGACAGATTCAGAAAATGGAACAACATGCATGTGGGTGAGGCGAGTCACCGAATCAGCGAATGTTCGCAAAAAAAAATTTCATGCATGCGAAAACAATGAGACGTTGACGAAAAATGAAACGGTTCTAGGACAAGCTAATATACATGTAAACAATAGAAAGCATTCAAAGAAGTCAAGAAAACAATACTCATACAAGTGAAAACACGAAAAAGCGACAAAAATGCAACACAAGGCATGGGAAGTGGGCTTACCCCAAAACAACTGAGTTGAATGTTCCAACTGCACCTAGATGTGATGTGGGATGTCAGAGTTGCAAGGTTGATGTGAGAAATGATCTCTATAGCATCCGGTTAAAGAGTTTTGATAATCATCGAGGTTGTGACACGCATGCCACAAATGTAGGCAAAGCGACACTTGGTGGGAGGTTTCCGAAACAGTCCTTGCATGTAACCTGCAACTGCTAAACATAGATCCCTAAAACAAGGGATGCCTTTGCATGCTGCCTTGGGAGAAGTAGCCCATGCATGCAAGTCAATTTTTCTCAATCCTAGAGGGAATCAGTCAACTCAGTTGCACATGCAAGAGACTGCTCGACTGTTGGAGAAAAATGTGCATTTTTGGATGGGAGTTGGGCTAGCTGCCCAGGAGATTTGAGCAATTTCTGGGTAGAGCAACTAACTGCTGCCCAGATTTGTGCAAATTCTAGGATAAGAAGTCTTGTTGGGGAAAATTGCACAATTCCTATTGGGAGTGTTGGTTGGAAGAATTGCGCAATCTTGGAGCCTAGCAGGCTGACAAACATGATTGCATAATTTCTTGAGGGAAGGCTAGTTGCACTCCAGAAATGCACAATTTTCTTGGAGAAGCTGCTCAGCCTATAGCTGGACCAAGTCCTGGTGAACAGCCTGTGAGGGGAATGGATCAAGTTGTGATCGACAAGCTGTCTTTGTGCAAGAAAGACATTGAATCTTGTGAACTTGACGAAGAAATGCAAGTTGTTGTGAAGGTTGGAAGGGAGGCTCCAAAATGAAGCTAAGGCAAAATTTTGGAGGGTGTTTGTAGCCGCTACAACACTTGGCAACACACTGATAGAACTCCAGTTCTCTGAATGGACCTTGTTCGTGAAAAGTAACTCTAACACCTCCGGAAGTATTGTTCAGTTCTCAGCTCCTCTTCATTTCCACACTAGCTTGATTGTAAGATGAAGCATCTGCCAAGCTCTTGGTTGGTTGACACACATTCCAAGCCAAGGCAACACATTTGTTTTGATAGGGGTTGAGGGGTATATTTTTGCATAAGAAGTATAGTTTTCAGAGTCTTAGTTTCATCTTTGGTGTTTCTATGTTACCAGCAGGCCTAGACAGTACCCCCACGGAGTCACATAGGAACATGAGCATGGCTCCACTGCTAGCGAGCCTAGTCAATACCCCGATGGAGTTACTTGCATCGCCTCTCTGCATAGGAAGCCTTTCTCTTCTTTCGCCTTATTCATTTTTTGTTTTTTCAAACATTTTTCACTTTTTCATTTTTGTAATTGTGCATAGCACTTATTTATTTCAGAGGCGGAAGAGGGATCCCGACTTATTGAGAGTAGAAGAGGTTGTTCCAGTAGAGAATTAGTTTATTATACCTCTAACATGCCTATTAAGGTTTTCTCCCTCACCTTACTCTACTTGACTAAGCTGATAAGGGTTAACCCAAAAACAACCGAATAGAGCAGGTGACACTAGTTAGCGTGAAAGCATTGTGTTTTCACCAAGGTTCACTTCGAACAGTACATATTTTCCATCAACGTATCATGGACTAAAAGTAACAAGATCTTCATACAGAGGGGGGATGACAGATAACCGCGTAGTGATAGAAGCACACGAACTCTTGTACTTTACCCAACTTGCTTCAAGAGTCATACATGGTTTCATGCGAAACTATCTTATGAAATGAAACAAGCAAACTAACAAACAACAAAGCAAAGAAAGAGTAGAAGAAAAAGCGAAAGCAAAGCAAGTAAGCAAACAAGCAAGTAGACAGAAAAACAAACAACGAAGCAAGTAAGAAAACAAGCATGTAAGCAAATTGACTGAAAGCAAATACTTCGCCTACTCCTAAGCTAACAGTGCATGGGTCACCTCACGTGAAGTGATACTTACAATGCAGCCACCGATGCATTGGTTGACCCATGTTGGTGAAGGCATGGTTAATGAACAAGACAGATGTGTGAACAAACAAACAAGAAATATGTAACAGTGAAGACAAACACACTCTGAGCTTACAAGTGACCACAAAACATAGATGAGTGAAAGTGCATGACATGCATTCTGTGTTGTTGCCATGATGTTGTGCTACACTGCATGCAGATGTTGAGTGTATGCATTCTCTTGAATGTGACGCGCAAACAAACGTGAGAAAGATAGAACACTTGTGTTGTGCATGTGCACTTGTTGTGTAAGATTCCTCCAACGCATAAGCGATGGGATCATGTAGTCCGAGTGGAGGAAGAAAAATCTGGGTGTTTGGTTGATCTTCAATGCAAAGCAGAGAGTGATGAGGAGCCTTGAGTGTTTCAACAATTTCTTGACTGGAAATGAAACCAACCTCAGGACAATGAGTGCTTGACATAACCATCAATTCAAGCTGAAGTCCCTCAACAATCTGGAGGGTTTCGACCTCATTGATAGATATATCATTGTAGAACAATGTCTTGGATAGATTAACAATGGTTGAATCAACATCGTGATCAAATGAGGAAGTGAATAGATCACAAAAACCAAGATCAAAAAATTTAGGATGTTCGTCAACATCCTCATGATTTGATGAATCAGGCAAAGGGGTAGATGAGAACCAAAGATGTTCACCCTCTGTATTTTCAAGAAAGATAAATGACCGATTGAATGGATTTTCCAAGGAAGATTTGTCCTCTCCGCATTGTAATGACAAATTGACATCCAACATGTCATGTGAATGGTTGGAAGTAGAAGCATCTGGAAATGAGTTTTCACGAGGGAAATCAGCAGTGGCAAAACCACAAGGGATGTCAGGATGAAGCGGATGAGGTGCGGCTGGAAGGGAGTCATCCTTCACTGTGGGCTCTTCTTTAGATTCCCACACACACTCATCATGAATGATGGTGCAAGTTGGCTGCATAACACCAACTTCGTCAATAGCTTGATCCTCGTTCACAACTGGTGAGGAGTCTGAAATGGGAGAACAAAAGACAGTACAATCTATAGGATCAGCAGAATGTGAGGACGAAGGTCAAGGGAATGAGTCCACGTGACAACCAATAGGCTTGCAAGTCAAATTTGTGCAAATCTCAAGAGCGGGTGGGGTGGGAGGATTTGACAGTTCAACCGAGGTGTGTGCATGATCTCCTACATCACTCCACGGTGGTGGAGATGTTTGATCAGGTGAAGGCGGACAATCACTTGTGACAGCAACTGTGACTGCCTATGATTTCGCAACTCCATCACTGAAGTGTGCTGATGATCTGGATTTAAATAGGAATGCAATAGATTACAGAGATAACAATAAATACAGAGATGTGATACCCATAAACAAAGAGATGCAACGGAAATAATGCTTCATTTCATTAATGGAAAATACCGAAATATGCTTACAACCAGAAATGGGAATAAACCAGCTAGGGCGATGGTAGCTTATCTCTAAGAAGAGATGTGGTCACTACATGCCTCTAAACTGTTCCGAACTGTGTTACAATGAGGCTCGAAGGCCTATTTATTGTTGAGAAACAATGGAAAACCCTTCACATTCCAAAACCTGACCCTAGGAGATGAAACGCCAAACTGTGGGCCCCATTTGGGGGTAAGTTGGTACATCAACTTCCCGGGGTCGTAACTTTAGCATATGATCTCCGTTTGACGCGTACGATAGCTCATTAGAAAGATCTATCCGAGCACTATCATTGTTGGAACAGGCAACATCAATCCATTCCATGGACTATGTTTCCCCCGGATTCCCCAAAAAACGTCGTTTAGGGCCTCAAACGGCTCCGGAAGTTCAGGACCCGAAAAACTGCTAAAAATAGTAAGTTGTGCTACAATTAAGGAAACTGAAAAAAGCTGAAAGAGACAATTGTGGGGGTCCAAATGGGATAGGTGGGTGGCCACCAACATCCACCTGGATCATTCCTCCCCCCTTAGGAAGCAATGGTCCCCATTGCGTTGAGTTTCTCCATCTGCTGAACTTGTTCTGCACTGTCTGATGTGTCCAATAATGGTGGGAAGCATGGTCGACGACGGTCCACATTGAACACTTGGTGCAAGTGAAGGAATGGAGGAATGTTGTGCTCCAAAGCATTGTTCCCCATAGGCTTGGTACTGCTGTAAGGACCATGTTGGAGTGGTCTGAGTCTCTGATGGGTTCTTGTAAGGTGTTCTTTCTGCAGATGTAACCAAACTTTGTCGCCCACCTGAAACTTGTGTGGTACCCCTATGGGTGAGGAGAAGTTGTTCCTGTGTTCTATTATGACTGTATCCCTCTGCTGCTGCTGCTGCGTGGAGGAACCCTTTGCGGGGGTCATGGATGTAGCAACGATCTTCCCCTTACTTTGGGAGTGAACCATACAGATGAATTTCCTGGTCTGTGATATGAGCTTGCTGCCTTTCTTAGCAGTGATCAAAGATGTGGCGGTAGGTGGGCTACCTCTGGTATCCTGTATAATGAATTATTCAAAGAAATAATGACAGCACGAGGCCTTGACTCATACATAGCATGTCGCCTCCA
>APFE031581221.1:55020-75011 GCA_000404065.3 Pinus taeda
GCAAAGAAAAACAGAGAAAAAGCAGACCGCTCTGATACCACTGATCCGGATTTAAACAGGAACACAATAGATTACAGAGATAACCATAAATACAGAGATGTGATACCCATAAACAAAGAGGTGCAACGAAAATAATGCTTAATTTCATTAATGGAAAATACCGAAATATGCTTACAACTAGAAATGGGAATAAACCAGCTAAGGCGATGGTAGCTTATCTCTGAGAAGAGATGTGTGGCTACATGCCTCTGAACTGTTCCGAACTGTGTTACAATGAGGCTCGAAGGCCTATTTATTGTTGAGAAACAATGGAAAACCCTTCACATTCCAAAACCTGACCCTAGGAGATGAAACGCCAAACTGTGGGCCTCGTTTAGGGGTAAGTTGATACATCAACTTCCCGGGGTCGTAACTTTAGCATATGATCTCCGTTTGACGCGTACAATAGCTCATTAGAAAGATCTATTTGAGTACTATCATTGTTGGAACGGGCAACATCATTCCATTCCATGGACCCATGTTGCCCCTGGATTCCCCAAAAAATGTCGTTTAGGGCCTCAAACGGCTCCGGAAGTTCAGGACCCGAAAAACTACTAAAAATAGTAAGTTGTGCTACAATTAAGGAAAATGAAAAAGCTCAAAGAGACAATTGTGGGGGTCCAAATGGGATAGGTGGGTGGCCACCAACATCCACCTGGATCAGCTGAGAGGGGTTCGGATAGGTGAAGAAGATACTTAAACCTTCCCTCAAGAAATTCCCAATAAATATCATCTTCTGAGAATTGGTATGCAAGATTACAAAAGCGTGTGTGAAACTGCTCAACAGATTTATCGAGAGCTTTTCATAATTTCAGAATTTCTTTGTTGAGTGCTTTACGGTCATAGTGATTGAAAGCATGGTCTATCTTTGTGACCACATGAGAAAGAAAATGAATCGATTTTGTGGGCAGCATGGCACACCATTGCATTGGGTGCCCTTGAAGTGTGTAGATGAACAATGCGCAACTCATGTATTCTTCAAAGAATCCATGTCTTTCGCATGAGCCTGCAATGCCGACTGTGTGCCTTACCAAGGCTACGTAGCCTCCACCATCAAATTTTTTATAAGACAAGTTATCCGCGAGTTGTTCCGAGATGATGAAATCATTTCCATAAGACATACATTCTGGATGATCTGAATTGGATCCTTAAACATTTCTCATGATTGTTTCAAAATTATGTCAAATCAAATCTTATGAATAACAAGTATCAAAAATGACCTCTCGACAATGGCAATTGTGGCCTGCACGGAACAACGAGGACCCTCGATCAAAACGCACTGACCGTTCGCCCATGGAGGCTGTGCATGGATGCAAATTGGCAATCGGAAGCCCAGATCCAGAAATAGAGGCGGTTTCTTTTACACGATTAACGCAAAGCGCTAATCGCGTATCGTAGGACAAAATCCTCAGAGAAGGAAAGCCCCGAGTGCTCGGTCATGACAAAAAATAGGAAACCATGTGGAAAACATCAAAAGGTGGGTTCCGTGCCCAAAACTGGCAAGATATCGTGTGCACTTTGAGCGGTAAGCGGGTTTGGCCAAGTTCAGTGCGATGCCATACACGGGGCGACATGTGTCTAGCAGAGGAGAGAGAACTACTTACATCGTGTGAGTAATGGTTGAGCAACTTACCTGCGTGATATAAATGGAGACCGTAGGATCTTGAGGCTCCAAATCAACGGCAGAGAATTAACCTGATGGATGACTAGATTCGACGGGGGAATAGACTGAGGCACATAAAGATTTGAGATCCAGCATGACTAATGAGCTGGCAAAAGAATCAGTTTCACAAGCAAATCCTGGAGTAACAGAAATAACGACCGTTTAAAGAAAACTAACACTCAGTTCATAAGGCGACAAGTGGCCACCTCTCTGTGTAGCATTACACAACAATGATGACATAGAGCAGGGGAATTCCAGCAGACAGAGGCAGTCGATCCCGAGAGCCCAGAAGAGGAAATGAATAGTTAGAGAGAAGATTGGCTTTAAGCCATGAACAGACAAAGAGCAGAGGGAATAGAAGTAGAGAAAGAAGTGAATTCCAAAGAACAGAGAAGCTAAGCTGACCTGCAGAGCAAAGGCAGCATCGAGCAGATAGAGATAGAGAAAGTCCGAGAGTCTATGAACTCCAGAGAAGGCTTGAGAGGTTCAAGCAACTCCTCTATGTGTAACTGTCTAGTATTGAGTACCAAATTAGGCTCACGCCCTTGAGACTAGTTGAGGTCGGGACCCATAAGGGGGAGTCTGTGTACTCTAGAGGCTTGGGGAATCCAAGTACCACCCTACTAATCATCATCTGTTAAGTGAGACTCAAATTGAGCTCCTTATTGTAAAATCTCTGCTTAAGACACAATAGAAAAGGCCACCACTGAAGCTGGACCAGGAGACGTAGCCCAGGAGGATTGGGTGAACTCCTTATTAAATTTTTTGTGTTCTATATTTGCTTACTTTGTTTCTCTTACTGTTTCAAGTGTCTGTGTATTTCGCAATCTTATTGATTCGTTGCCTAAAATAACATAGACATACCCCAGCACATGAGTCTATAATACCTTCATTAATTTACTGAGATCATTCACGAGTGATTTTCAAATCAAGTGGTATCAGAGCTCCTAGGTTGTTTAAGGTTAGACAAGCTTGTGCTAAATTTTGTTGTTGAATGCTAACTAGATCAAAGCTTGAATTAGGATAAGGAGAGCTGGTCAAAACTAACTCGAAGGTTGGAAGAGTCTATCCTCAGAAGAAAATGTCAGAGGAAAGTCCCTTAGGGCCAAACCCTCAATTCATAGATATTTTCCTGGCCATGAGGTCCATGGTATAGGAAATGTATAAGGACTTTAGGAAACATAAAGATGAAGATACATCAGGCTCCAAGCAAGATAAAGGAGAAGAAGAATCTCTCCTCTATGACCACTCAAAAGGGAAAGGGAAAGAAGAAAGCCTTTTCACACCTCCTACTAGCCCTAGACATAAAAAGAAGACATCTTTGATTAAATTAGATGTTAAATTTGATTTACCCATATATGACGGAGAGTTGAATGCAAAGAAGCTGGATAATTGGATCAGACAAATTGACGTTTATTGCAGAGTGCAGAGTATCGACTCAAACAAGAGTAAGATTTAGCTGGCCAGCCTACGCATCAGAGGCACTGCCTTGGTATGGTGGGAAGGCAGGACACAAGTTGACATGAAGAAACATGGTAAGATTCTTTTTGTTTGGAGTGAATTTGTTTCTGCAATAAAAAAATAGTTCTATAAACTAGCTTACATGTAGCAAGCCATGATGAGCTGGCAAACTCTTCGCCAATTGAAAGGGCAAAGTGTACAGGGTTACACTCAAGAATTTAGGAAGAGAGCTTTGATTCTAGGAATTTCATTAGACTCACCTGAGACTCTATTGAAGTACATAACGGGTCTACACAGCTACATGAGGCACACCATCCTCATGTTTAATCCCACTAGTATAGATGAGGTATATGTTCAAGCTACGCATCTAGAAGCTAGAGGAAAGAATGGGAACCCTGAATTTGGGGGATCATCCAAACCAATTGCAAGCAAGAATAAGGAGAAAAGAAAACAGAAATGGAAATAAAGGAAGGCCAATACTGCACAAAAGACAAAGTCTTCATGCACTCACTATAGAAAGGATGGGCATGATGATGAGCACTGTTGGATTCTGCATCCAGAGCTGAGACCTAAGAAGTTCAAGGGCAAGAAGAAGAAGACTGCTACAGCTATTCAAAAAGATTTGGGGTCGGACTCAGGAGATGAAGCAACCATTGCAGCCACAGGTATAAAAGGTAAAATTATGAAGCATCTACTAGTAATTCTACACAATCTATTAATGATGAAGAAAACGAGAGAAAAAGGCATGAGATTTTCCATATTCAAATTATTTCAAAACATCAAAAGATTGATACTTTGTTTGATAGTGGCTCACAAGTATTTTTAATTTCTGAAGCAATTGTAAAGAAGTTGGGATTACTGACTACACCTCATAAGAAACCATACCCATTAGGTTGGTTAAGTGATAAAGCACAACTACAAGTGACTAGACAATGTAAACTTAAGTTTTCTTTTGGGTCAGCATTTGTAGATGAGGTTGATTTAGATATAATTCCTCTAGATGTATGTGGAATTGTTTTAGGAAGTCCTTACTTGTATGATAGAAAAGCTATTTTCTATAGAGTTGAGAACAAGTATCTACTCGTTAAAGATGGAATCGAATAATTTGTAAGAGCTCATAAGCTCAAGAATAATTATACTCTCATAAACTCAGAGTAGATGAAACGAATTATAAATTCATGCAAACAATTTTTACTGATGGTTGTAAAGGAAAAGAAACCTGATAAAACCAATATATTTGAGGGTTGTGATGCTAAACAGCAAGCTGATTTAGAAAAATTTGTTCAGAGTATGATATCTTGTTTCAAGAACCTAAAGGTATGCAACCCAAAAAGGAAATAGTGCATGATATCAATTTGCAGCAAGATGCTCCATTGCCTAACATTGGGATGTACAGGATGTCTGCTTTAGTGAATGCAAAAATCAAGAAGCAAGTGCAGGAGTTGCTCGAGAAGGGGTTCATCACACCTAACACATCACCATGTGGGTCACGAATCATTCTGGTGAGAAAGAAATATGGCTCATGGAGAATGTGCATTGATTACCGAGCACTGAATAAGATAACGATAAAAAATCGTTATCCCCTTCCTCGCATAGATGATCTAGTAGATCAGTTAAAGGAAGCTGTTTATTTTTCCAAGTTAGACTTGCATAGTGGATATCATCAGGTCAGAGTTGGAGAACAAGATGCATGGAAGACTACTTTCAAAACAAAGCAGGGATTGTATGAGTGGATGGTTATGCCTTTTGGCTTAACTAATGCTCCTGCTACTTTCATGAGAATAGTGAATGATGTACTCAGACCTTTTCTTGATGATTTTGTTATTGTATATTTGGATGACATTCTTATATTTAGCAAAATGGGGGAAGAACATTTAAAGCATGTTAAGCAGACACTAGATGTTTTGAAAAGAGAAAAATTTTATGTTAAACTCTCAAAATGTGAATTTTGCAAAACATCTTTGCATTATTTGGGACATATTGTAGGGGGTGGTGAATTGAAGATAGATCCCTCTAAAGTGGCGATCATTGTAAACTGGCCTAAACCCAAATCTGCTACAAAAGTGAGAAGCTTCTTAGGAGCAGCGCAATATTGGAGAAAGTTCATTTCTAACTTTTCCTTAATTGCAGCTCCCTTACATGCTTTGACAGGATTGAACAAGGTGTTTCAGTGGGAAGGAAAACAGCAGAAAGCCTTCAACACCTTGAAAAAAAAGATTAGTACAACACCAGTACTGGCACTGCCAGATCTTCAAAGACCATTTGAGATCCAAACAGATGCCAGTGATTGTGCCATGGGAGCAGTGTTGATACAGCACGGTAAACCCATATGTTATCATTCTGAGACATTTAATTCTGTAGTAGTTAACTATCCAACATATGATAAAGAATTGTATGCATTGGTACAGAGTGTGAAAAAGTGGAAACATTACTTAATAGGAAAAGAGACATTCATACATACTGACCATCAACCACTTCAATATCTACACTCCCAAACTAAGTTGCAAAAATCAGGACACTATAGGTGGATGGGTTTTCTACAACAGTTTAATTTAGTCATCAGATATAAAAAGGGCATACACAATAAAGTTGCAGATATGTTGTCTAGACCTATTATAAATGCATCCACTATACTTAAGCATAATTCAGTACTGCATGAGAGATACATTGAACAATATGCTCAAGATATAGATTTCAAAGATGTATATGCAACTTTAAGTCAAGGAAAATGAGTAGAAGAATTGGATTATCACATTAAGGACCAACTCTTGTATCATTGTGGGAAGCTATGCATTCCACAAACTAAAAGAGTAAAGGTAATTCGGGAAGCAAACACTTCTCTAATATCAGGTCACTTTGGGGTAAGTAAAATGGTTGCACAGCTGCAAAGATTTTGTTATTGGCCAAAAATGAATGAGACAGTGTCTAGATATGTAAGAGGGTGTACCATGTGTGCTAAAAGCAAGCCCAACAATAGAAAACTAGGCTTGTACACTCCACTGCCTGTTCCTTCTCATCCTTGGGAAATTATTTCCATGGAATTTGTTGGAGGACTGCCTAAATCTAGGAAAGGTCATGACTATTTATATGTTGTTGTGGATAGGTTCAGAAAAATGTGTATTTTGATACCTTGTAATAAACAGATTACAGCTAAACAAACTGCAAAGTTGTTCTTACAGCATGTATGGGTTCATGTTGGATTACCTACTTCCATTGTATCTGATCGAGACACCCAATTTGTTGGGAAGTTTTGGTCGAGTCTATGGGAACTGATGGACACCAGACTAAAGAAAAGCACAGGGTTTCATCCACTGACAGATGGCCAGACAAAAGTGGTCAACAGGACAGTGATCCAGTTTCTTAGAGGCTATTGCAACAAGCATCCCAAATTTTGGGATGAACATTTTTGTTATGTGCAGCATGCTTACAACCGAGCAAAACATTCTTCTACACAGAGATCTCCTTTTCAGATTTGTTTTGGTTTCACACCAAGGTCTCCCTTGGATTTTGTCTTTGGTAAAGACATAGCAGTTGATGGATGTAGTGATGTGGACAAGGCAACCAAGTTCATTGAACAAATCCAAGAGATTCACCAGGCAGTACAGTAACCGCTGGAAAAGAGCCAAGCCAAATACAAGGCAAGGCATGACAAGCATCGGATGCAGCATAGTTTCCAAGTTGGTGATCAAGTTTGGTTGTATATGAGCAAAGACAGAATGCAAGGTGAAGGTAAAAAGCTAAAGCCAATAAGGTATGGACCTTTATACTTGAGAAAATTGGTGAGAATGTTTTTTGCCTTGATTTACCAGCTTACATGCACATCTACTCAATCGTTAATGCAGACAACTTGAGACTATTTCAACCTTCATTAATTGAAGATCTCTAAGAGCAAAGTCAATTGCCTTCTATTAATGATCTGTTACCTGAATATCTCAATGAATTGCAGGAAGACAGTTCTGGATAGGAAGGTGAGGATGACATGTAGGGGAGATGTTGAGTACCTCAGGATTGGACTCAAGGGTTCAAAGCCAAGTAGTGCAAAATGGATAGAGATTAGACAAGTGAGACAGTTATACTCTCACTTACTCGATGCTTGAAAACCAACTTTTGGTGGTCCAAAAGCTTTTTCAGTGGGAAGGTCGTAATCCGAATTGGATCCTTAAACATTTCTCATGACTGTTTCAAAATTATGTCAGATCAAATCTTATGAATAAAAAGTATCAGAAATGACCTTTGGACAATGGCAATTGTGGCCTACACAGAACAACTAGGACCCTCGGTCAAAGCGTGTTGACCATTGGCCCATGGAGACCGCGCATGGATGCAAACTGGCAATCAGAAGCCCAGATCTAGAAACAGAGGCAGTTTCTAATACGCGATCGCGTATCGCGGGACAAAACCCTTAAAGAAGGAAAGCCCTGAGCGCTCGGTCACAAGGGAAACAGGAAACCATGTAGAAAATGTTAGAAGGCGGGTCCCGCACCCAAAACCGACAGGATATCGCATGCACTTTGAGCGATAAGTGGGATTGGCCAAGTTCAACGCAATGCCATACACCGGGTGACACATGTCTAGTGGATGAGAGAGAAAACCGCTTACATCGCGTGAGTAACGGTTGAGCAACTTACCCGCGCGATATAAACAGAGACCGTAGGATCTGGAGGCTCCAGATCAACAATGGAGAATTAACCCGATGGATGACCGAATTCGACGAGGGAATAGACTGAGGCACACAAAGATTAGAGGTCCGGCTTGACTGATGAGTTAGCAAAAGAATCAATTTCATGGGCAAATCCTGGAGTAACAGAAATAATGAACGTTTAAAGAAAACTGACACTCAGTTCATAAGGCGACAAGTGGCCACCTCTCTGTGCAACATTACATAGTAATAATGATGCAGAGCAGGGGAATTCCAGCGGATAGAGGCAGGCGATCCTGAGAGCGAGGAAGAGGAAATGAACAGTCGGAGAGAATATTGGCTTTAAGCCATGAACAGACAAAGAGTAGAGGGAACAGAAGTAGAGAAAGAAGCGAATTGTAGAGAACAAAGAAGTTGAGCTGACCTGTAGAGCAAAGTCAACATCGAGCAAACAGAGACAGAGAGAGTCCAAGAGTCTGTGAACTCCAGAGAAGGCTTGAGAGGTTCAAGAAACTCCTATGTGTGTACATGTCCGGTATTGAGTACCAAATTGGGCTCATGCCATCGAGACCAATTGAGGTTGGGATTCTGTAACGGGGAGTCTGTGTACTATAGAGGCTTGGGGAATCCAAGTACCACCCTATTGATTATCATCTGTTAAGTGAGACTCAAATTGAGCTCCTTATTGTAAAATCTCTGCTTAAGACACTATAGAAAAGGCCACCACTGAAGCTGGACCAGGAGACGTAGCCCAGGAGGATTGGGTGAACTCCTTATTAAATTTATTATGTTCTGTATTTGCTTACTATGTTTCTCTTATTGTTTCAGTGTCTGTGTATTTCGCAATCTTATCGATCTGTTGCCTAAAATAACATAGGCACACCCTAGCACATGAGTCTTCAATACCTTCATTAATTAACTGAGATAATTCACGAGTGATTTTTAGATCACTGGAAGAGAAGCTTGATAGTGAGTCATGATAGATGTGTAGAGATTCAAAATAGATATGAGGACTTAGCTTGTCATCTGGCCCTCCTTCTAGCACCAAAATGTTGACGGTGTTGGACCCGCCAACATGTAAGGGGATCTCCTCGGTAAGAATTCCTAATAATACCTCAAACTGTTTGGTGTAGTAGTCCTAGCAGTGGGTCGTAAAGAAATGCCTTTATCGCAATGTCGCACAGAGGTAAGTAAGATCATTTTTTCAGTAGCAAGGGTGTGACTGCTACAGTGAGTCAAGGAAGGTGTATGAGAGGTTATAACACAGGTGGGTTGATATGAGGGTGAAGGTGAGTTCCAGGTTGAAAGGGATTAGTCCAAACTCGGCTAGGAACACACAACACACATGACATATGCAGCTTTCGGTGGAGCAGTCTACTCGGATGCGGTAGTCACAACATACAAGGTGAGATAACATGTACATCACTCACGGACCAGTCCGAACGAGTGCAACAGTTGTTATGACAAGGTTCATGTGAAAGTTTTGTCTGATGTCCAGCAGAGAAGTTGACACAGAAGGGATAGCATTAATAGCATATACAACACATTTCCATTAATAGATTATGCATTACAACAAATGAATCAGTTCAGATGTAGAACACAGGTTAAAGCAACATGCATTCCAAGTGTTAAAGATAATTCTTACAACAGATACAATACATGTGTGAAAATGTGTTGGCTATTATTATATAAAGTAGTGTAAGTTCCAATCATACAATACATCCGTGTAAACCTGCTAACCCCAACAGTGGAACGTTAAAGCCACATCCGCTTGCTCCTCCAAAGAGATGTACTAGCACTGTGCAGTGGAGAAGCCAAGGTGTGTTACAATACTATCCAAGCTCTTTCCAAGATAGTCTTATCAGAACCTTGGCTAACCAAAAGCCTATACAATGAGTTATGAGGGACTATTTATAGAAAAGGGTGGGGTGACCCTTGACATTCCCTTTTGTGACAATTCAACTACCCTCATGACTCTTCACCTTCTCTATGACTGTTACATCCAACTATTGACACTTGACATGACTCAACATTACAATGCACATGTACTCATGTGCGACAACATGGCTTGAGCAAGCCAAGAAATACATCACTAACACTCGGTCTGCTGTGATATGACCAACTCTTTGACATGCTTGTGATGGTGAAGGTGATGAGCTAATGCCAAGCTTGGTCATCTGTGATGGTGTGCACGCACCTCGTGGTGACATCTTGCTGAAGCAAACTCTTGCCTCTGTTTCAACCAGTGCATTGGTTTGGCCCCTTCATCCAACTCGTCTGCTAACATGCACATGGTCTTCTTGAACGCAACTAAACCGACAACACACTGATGCATAGTGTTTGTGCTGCTCTTTAAGTGTGTGCTAGTGGTCATGCACATCAACTTGTCGAAGTACATGTTCAGCGCTAGTTGGACTTGCTTCTTGTCTTCGCCTTGGTGAGTGTGTTGAATGGATTAGATTGCATGCGTGCACATAATTACATGCATGCTATTGAATCCCTTGCATGTGATCAACAACACTTCTCACCATGTCTACTCCGTATCAGCTGTTGGGATAGATCTTTAACTTGTACAGGCGCAATTTCATCCGTGAGTGTATGTTGCGCCCATTTTTTTTCCTGTCCCTACTGCGACTCATTTTTCTATCTGCGCAACTTCATGTTCTTCCTTGAGTTGTTGCTTCAACACATGCAACTCCTTCTTTGTTCCATTCTCTATCTTCGCACGACCTTCATGTCACGCCGCCACCTCTAGCTTGAATCTCCAAAGTTGCTTTCATTATCAGTGGATCTTCTTGATTTTGCAACTTTGTCCCGCCTCTATGTTGTCAATAACGTTCCTCTTGCATTCATTGCATTTGTTGCATTCACTATGTTCACTACATTTGGTATGCTACCTTAAATTGTTGCTCATGATGCTGCTCGATGTGATGCTTCTATTGTCATGTCTTGATGTCCTTGTCTATGAACAACTTGATGTCTTCATGAGTAGGCAAGCTCATAGACACTTGATTGACTGAATCTCTAGGTGTTCTCTGAATGGTGTCTTCGACTTTGCTCTCTTGGAAACCGTTGTACCTGTACCGTTGAGAGGTAGATGAGCACCTACAATACCTAGGGACATGTCAACACTCATGGCAAGTACTTTGTCAGTCGAAAACCAAAATGAACTTGAGAACTGACTTACAACATACCTGTGTGACTGATCATGAAGGTTGCGCAATTTTGACCGAGAGGTCGGGATACTGACTGCCAAGACTGCACAAGGCACAATCTGGGTTGTTGGGAGATTGACTGACTGCTAGACCTGTGCAATGCATAATCCAGTCTGGCTACTAACTACTAGAATTGCGCAATGCGTAATCTCAGCTGGCAATGGATGCAGGTTCAGTGACCGCATTGCGCAATTTTCTTGGCCAACAGTCACTATCCCTTAGGATTGTGCAAAGCAAGCCTAGGGAATAGCTTCTAGGTATAAATGTGCATTTTTGGGTAGGAAGGTAGATCCTTCCCTCTCAGGCTTGCGCAATACTGTCTTGGTGAGGCTCTTAGTGAGGTAGGGTCCGGGCCAAGGTTGGCCAAACTCATCGATGGGTAACTGAAAGTGAACGTGAGTGTGAATGCATGTTGATACTGAGTGTAAGCATAAGTGAATGATCATGCACACAAATGGTGAATGACAGATTCAAAAAATGGAACAACATGCATGTGGGTGAGGTGAGTCACCGAATTGGTGACTTTTCGCAAAAAATAGTTTCATGCATGCAACAGCAGTGAGATGTTGACAAAAACTGAAACGGTTCTAGGACAAGCTAATATACATGTAAATGATAGCAAGCATTCAAATAAATCAAGCAAACAGTACTCATACAATTGAAAACACAAATAGCGACATAAATGCAAAACAAGGCATGGGAAGTGGGCTTAGCCAAAACAATTGAGCTGAATGTGCCGACTGTACCTAGATGTGATGTGAGATGTCAAAGCTACAAGGTTGATGAGGAATTAGCTTTGTAGCATTCAGTTGATGAGTTTTGATAATCATCGAGGTTGTGACGCATTGTGATCAACAGGCTGCCTTTGTGCAAGAAAGATATTGAAGCTTGTTAACTTGACGAAGCAAGGAAAGTTGTTGTGAAGGTTGGAATGGAGGCTCAAAAACGAAGCTAAGGAAAAATTTCGGAGGGTGGTTGTAGCCGCTATAACAAATACCCAAAATACCTTTTGTGAGCAAGATCAATCCTCTTCTTCCAAGCCCTAAAGTTTATAGATCCTTCTAATTTAATTTTTTCCTTCATGTGGGAATCCATAGTCATAGACAAGCAAATAGATAGTATATCTAGGGTTTCAAGAGTGATGTCAATGTCCTTTTTCATCATTAAATCTCTAATACGATGTTGATTTTTCAGTTGAAATATATATACAAGCACAAATTTATGGAAATTTTGATCGTTATTTCCAACAATATAGATATTCTTTTAACAATTCCAATTTATTATTAAGAAATCACACCTCAGAAATTCAACCATAAACCATAAGGACAATAGATATCTGAATGCACAAAAGAGAATACAAAATTTATTTTGAGAAATCCCACCTAGGGGAAAAACCCAACAACCTTTTTCTTCGAGAAACTCTTCAGTTCAACAAGAGATACATATAATGATATTATTCAACTAGGCCAACAAGCTAATGGTTAAACCTAGTCTCTAACCTTTAAGTCAAAGTCAAACCAAGTCAAACTTATGCTCTTCAAAATTTCAGCCCACCTCGAACTATGTTATCAATCGATGAATCAAATCCTTCTCTGTCGTTTCTTGGTCCTTCTTAGATCTACCTAGAATTTTGTCTTGCCAAAAAAACTGCCTAGATATTTGACATATCTAGAAATTGTTGCCCATAAAGGTCACACGTGCAAGATATTAGAGGAGAAATGTGAGCTAGAGAGAGAGAATTTAATCCTTATTCTTCTTCTTGTCCTTTTGCTTGCATGCCCATAACTTGTCTTCTTGTGATTAGATCGAATGGTATCTTTGTGGAGGAGTTTGAATACCTTTATATAGTGGTATGCTTGTCCAAAATAGGTGTGTCTCTTCACTGGACCAACTTAACTTTCTTGGAGCCAAAAAATCAAATTTCAAATTTCAAAAATTTCTGTTTTAAATCTAACATGAATAGCATGTATTATATAAAATAATTCAAGGGCTAAATGATCAAAAATGGCATGAAGAACATGTCTTACAAATACTTTTTATATTACAGGAGAAAAAAATTAATTATGAAGACTAACCATAACTACAAAAATTCAACACTCAGGAAGTCTTTTGATGGCCTAGAGTCTAGCGATATGTGAGATATCTACTTCTAGTTATCCATTCGAAATTGTGTTAGAAGGATTCACCAAGTTGGATCATGTTCATTTCAAGTTCTTGAATTGTTATGGTCCTCACCATAATCGTCAATTTTTCTAAGAACATACCAAAGGATCAGGTTTGTTGTCAGATCCTTTATGTATCATGTGACGAGAATTGAAATTTATCATTTCAAATTGGCAACGTTAGGAGTTCATTCCAAATTGGATCCATTAGTCCAATATTTTATTACATTACTAGAAGAATTAGTGATGGTCGACATTGAACCAACATTGATACACCCAACATGGTATAATAAGAGAGCGAGATATGAAGGAATCACAAAAGGCTGGAATGATTTTTGGTGTCCAATCACTTACTCGAAATAGTAAGGCATTACAAAATATGGATAGATGAATTTCTCGAAATTTTGTCAAATCATGCCCCAATTTTCTCGTGACTCGGGAATAAGGCAAAAAAGAGAAAGGCATCGTAAAAATTCAAATCTCACTGGATCAAAGAAATTTATCTCCCCATTATGGTTAGATTTAGTTGGGTGTATTTTAATTCTTCAAATGAAAAATTTGTTATTGACCACTTCATTTCTTACCTAGAGAAGTGGAAACAAGAGGTCATCATATGGGATTAGGATCATTAGGAAAGTGAAACAAAGGAGATCAAAGAGATGGAGGTTAGAATCACCCAATTGTATAGAACTCGACCATAGAATAATTTTAGAGAAGGAAGTAGAAAAATTTCAAACTCTCTAGATTAAGAAAGCAACTTGGAAACTTTGTAATTGAGCTCTCTGGATTGAACAAGGGGAAAAACAATGAATTTTTTTCCATAAGTTTGCAGAGCACTGGAGGGTAACGAACGCCATATGGGAGATGATTGGGGAAGATGGACCTCTCATTTCCTCACAGACAGGTTTGATTAATTTGTCTCTTAGTTTTTTTCCAAATTTTATTTCAAGAACTAAAGGTACGTAGGATTGAAGCACAGTTAAAAGTCATTAGAATTTTTCCAAAAATATTTTATAATGACTCCATTGAGGTTCTGGAGAAGTCGGTTACATGGAAGGAAGTTCTGATAGTTCTTAGAAAATCCAAGAAGGAAAAGATCCTGGGACCTAATGGATGGAAAACATAAATTTATTTAGAATTCTTCGACCTCCTAGCTCAAGATTTAGTTAGTGCCATTGAAGAGATTAGAGTGGAAGGAAGATTTTCGAGGGAACTCAATGCCACTTTCATATCATTAATTTTGAATAAGTCTAATCCACAATATTTTGTGGAGTTCTTCCTTATATATTTATGTAATTTCCTATTCAAGTTGAATTCAAGGACCCTAGTTGATAGTTTTAAGGGACATTTGTCAAAAAGCATTTCTAAAGAATAGTTTAGATTCCTGAAAAATAGACAAATCCTCGATGCCATTGGATCAACATAGGAAGGAAAACATAGTATGAAACTTAAGAAGTTCTTGGGGTTACTATTGAAATTAGATATGGTTAAAGCTTATGTTAGAGTTAATTAGGTCTTCCCAACACTAGTTTTACTAAAAAATGTCCAGCCTCTTGATATTGGTGATTGGATAATGGGATGTATCACTTCAACTGCTAGTTACTAAAAAATACAAGAAGGAAAATATCTTGGGACCTAATGGATGGACAACATAATTTTATTTATAGTTATTCGACCTCCTAGCTTAGGATTTAGTCATTTCCATTGAAGAGATTAGAGTCGAAGGAAGAGTTTCGAGGGAACTCAATGCCACTTTCATAGCATTAATTCTGAAGAAGACCAATCCACAATATTTTGTGGAGTTCTTCCTTATATCTTTATGTAATTTCCTATTCAAGTTGAATTCAAAGATCCTAGTTGACTGCTTGAAAGGACAATTGTCAAAAGGTATTTCTAAAGAATAGTTTGGATTCCTGAAAAATAGACAGGTCTTTGATGCCATTGGTTCAACATAGTAAGGACTACATAGTATGAAACTCAAGAAGTTCCTTGGGTTAGTGCCGAAATTAGATCTGTTTAAATCTTATGTTAGAGTTAATTAGGTCTTTCTTGAGACTATTTTTACTAAAAAATGGTCAACCTCATGATATTGTTGATTGGATAATGGGATGTGTCACTTCAAAAAAATTGTGGTACTAGTGTTAATTTGGAAGGTCAATGAGAAATTATGACCATGGGAAGTGAGACGACCAATACTACCTATTTAAGCACTCAATTTGGACAAGGAAAAGTGTATTTTTGAATTAATGTACACAACGTCACATTTGATCAGGTTGGTCCTAAGAGGAAATTGGTCACCCTTAGAAGCCTATAAATGCAAGTGACCTCGATCTCATTTCATCTTGCTCCGAGGAGTCATTTGACTCCATTTCATCTTGCTTCTCCATTTCCTTGTACATGAATTCTATGAGGATCATCTAATTAAAGGCTTCTCTTTTTCCTTATAACCATGCATTACTTTTGTAAATTGATGTTTTTAGTCTAAAGCAATGGAATTTATTAGTGATAATTTGGCAACAACACAATGTTCTCCAAACTCAATTTTGCTCTAGAAGAAGCAAGCATTAGAGTGAAAATTTATAGTATCAAGTTGTATGCAAGAAATCGGATTTAATTTTGGTAAGGTATTAGGGATATATTTTTTAGAATAGTCTATTTTTTGTATAATTTCACAACAAGAAAAACAATAGCTTTGTTGAGATACCTAAGTGGGGAGGAAGATGTATATTTTTTTCATAGGAAATATAGAGATTTTTTTTCCAAGGTAAAAAAGATATGCCCATGGATGTTGGATTCTTTTTTGAAAAAATAAAGGTTTGAATGTATTAGGATTGTCTATTTACAAACATACAAAACTTTATATTTGAAGGAATCTCCAGTGAAATCAATTACCTGATAATATAAGGTGATGAGATAAATTCAAAGAGGTTACATAAAATGCCTACTATTTAAGATGATATGAGATGGGAATAGTATTTACCCTCCTTATCGTATGAAGAAGTTATTTTTAATAAAGAAGATCTTATTTATAGAATATAGGGGATACGATAGCGACTGTTATAATGATTTTGACAACATTTGAAGCAATATGTTGGTTGTGAATTTTATACATATTAACAATAGTGTCTAAGTCTTTTAGCCTTTATCTACATTGTCACTTGCCATAAATTCCTACACGACTAATATAATTTGAGAAAAACATGGAGAATAGTGAAATAAATAATGGTTGTAGCCACAAAGTATAATGTGGATTTGTTTGAAGAACCTTGACTCATTGTGTGATATATTTACTTGGACATGTGATTCATAGATTTGTAATTACTTCCAACATATAACTTGTTTCCAAAGGTATGGAAGTTTTAAGGTTGGCTAACTCATTCCGGATAAAAAGGTTGGCTAAATCTTTGCTCATGAATCCATCAAATTCTAAAACACTCTACAAAATTGTTTGTTGTTTTGAATGCTAATGGAAATAGAAGCTCAACGTTAAATCCTACAAAATTAGTTGATTTTCAACAATCTAAATGGAAATGAGAAGAAATGTAATCAATTTAATGATACCCTAATGATAAGGTTCAAAATTCTTGAAGTGTCTCAAGATGTTTCAAATTTCCCAAGCTACTTAGAACCAATTTGTGAAATGTGGATTTTACAATAAATCCCTAAAATAAAGGCATCATCAAACAAATTTAAATGTAATATCCTGTCATGTCATACACAAACCGTGACCCGAATTGGATCATTATATTATTTTTCATCCATCTCGATGCATTTGGAGTGGAAAAAGTGGAGGAATAAACTGACGAGACTGTTTTTACCAATGAGGCCCAGTTTGGCAAAACGAGGTCTAAAACCTTCTGGGAGTGTTTTGAGGCATCAAAAGACATTTTTTGGAGGTAAAAATTTGTCTCTTAACCATAAATCATTTTCATGTTATTCTACACAAAGAAATATTTCCAACAGCGTAAGAATCACATCAATCAGAATTTGTATGCAAAAGTTATGCCACTCAGAAGTTGACCTTCCTATTTTCACACCTACAAATAGGGAGGATGTCGTGTCAGCCCCCATTATTCAGGAAAATGGACTAGCCACGTGTTTTTGATGTATAATACTCTATAAGGGTCTATTTTGTAACTCTATTTAAGATTTGATGTAGTCAAACTTAACCACTAGTGGGCTATCAAGTTCTGTTATAACTAGGCCACTAGGAGGAAGAGGCATTCCATTCCTTCGAGAGAATTTTGTTCCATAGTTGAGAAAAGATAGCCAGGAAAGATAGGAGGTAGAGCACAAAGAGAATATTTGTGCACTGTAGTGGCCCATAGGCCACATACATTACTTCTTTGTATTTGCAGCCATGTTTCTAGATAGAGAAAAGGAGCGAAGCAGCCTCACCTTCCAGTTGGGTTTTCTCCCAAAAGGGTTTCCTAGAGAGAATATCTTGTGTATTATGTGTGTGTGAGATTATTGTGTCGTTCTCTACTTTTTTGGCTGATTAAATTTTACATGCATGCACTAATTACAGTTAATTTTACAGATCTAGAAATTAAAGAAAATTGTAATAGTGTAGAATCTTAGATTTTTAATATAATATTATCAGATCTGTTGTGACGAACTACTCAGTGGAATATCCATGGTAGTTTACGGATCGTTTGGTATCAGAGCCAGGTTTATTTGGGTATTTTTTGGATATTTCAGGGATCTAGATCGGCAAGGATGAAAATCGTAAAACCCTAATCATGGGTGACAAATTTGTAAACAAACCTCGTGATCCTTGCAGAGGTGAGGTTTTTGTGGCTCGAAGAATAAGTCCCATATATAAATCGCAATGTCAACCTCCTCATGGAGGCCCTAAGAAATAAGTCAGGGATATTTGGAGAAGAAGGGAGTTTGAATGCAAAGGACAAATCAAAAGGGGGATCGGGAGATCGAAAGACACGGATAACCAACCAAAGAAAGAACCCAGAAAAGATCAACCCATTTCGAGTGTCGTGAACTAATCCTTGTTTAAAGTGGAATAAAAAGTTGATATCAATCCATACCATGGTGATATCGACGCTCTAAAGCTAAACCATTGGTTGCAACAACTGGAAGTTTATTTCAATGATCATCATATCGAGGAAGGGCAGAAGGTCTCAATCGCGCGGCTAAAATTAGAGGGTCATGCACTGACTTGGTGGGAGAACCACACAAAAACCCTGAGGTTGGAGGGAGAACCTCCAGTGACTAAGTGGGAGGATTTCAAAACCCTCATTAAGTCACATGTTTATCCCATTGGGTACATGGAATATCAGTGGATTCAATGGCATTACTTCAGGCAAAAGTTGGGCTAAAGCGTGCATGAGTACACCACAAAATTCAGAAAGATGGCTATAATGTTGGGTATCTCCACAAAGAAACTAGATGTGCTCCTCAAGTATTTAGGGGACTTTCATCGTCATCTGCGTGAGAAAGTGATGTTTTTCAAGCCCAAAACGATGGATGAAGCTTGTGTACAGTTATAGTACCTGGAGAACATAGGCCTGAAAAGAGCGCGATCAAGTGGGTTGAAGCAAAAGGAGCAGCAAGACGCTTCACAGGATGGTAAGAAGAAGCAAAAATGGGGAAAATATAAAAATATGGTAGCCACAACAAATTTGTGCAAAGATCCTAGCAACCACTGCAACATTAATGACCATACAAAGGAGAAGTGCTCGAAATTGCATCCATGGCTAAACCCGAAGAACAAGAAGAAAGATAATAAGAAGAAGAATCTCATGGCTACTGATTCGAGCAACCAAGTCAAAAGTGGCTCATACATGGATGAGAATATCGTTTGTACATCAATACATAAGGAGGTGAATTTGAGTAGCCTTTAGCAACAAGAAGAGAAATAAATGACCAAACTCTTCCATGTAAAGATACAGGTCAAGAAGACGAAGATTGATGCTCTAATTGACTCAAGATCGCAAGCAAATCTCATTGCAATAGATCTGGTCAAGAAGTTGGGGCTAGAAGTTCATGATCATCCAAACCCATATCAATTGGGACGGGTACATAAGGATGCAGAGCTCAAGGTAATCAAAAAGTGTAAAATTAGATTTGCTATCAGTGTTGATTTTATTGATGAAGTAGATCTGGATGTGGTTCCCCTTGATGTATGTGGAGTCATGTTGGGGGGTTGTTATAGACATATTTGGGCACTGCAACCCCAATCATATATGTCCATAAACCAAGGGCTTCTGAGTCCCTAAAATTTTTGTTCCACACCCTAAAGGAACAAGGTCAACTGATTACATCATCTCCCAGAAGTTCTCCATGGAAAACTGCTCAGAACTGGTCAAAACTGGACCATACAGACTGCTCAGTGCTAAGGGTGTGATGAATCTCACCTGCCACATGAAAAAAGTGCGATGCATACTGAAAATCCCTTCTGTAGGGTGCGATGGGTGAGAATAGACAAATGGCAGAGACAGTTTGCAAGGTGGATGATCATGGAATCTTCCATAAACTTCCCCTATGACACTTGCCTCTCTGAATTCACCCAGGGATGGGTAAGAGATCATGAGTCTCCAAGTGGAACCAAGAACTATCAGAGAGAGGACACTAATCAAAATCCCAGAAGCTGACTCGCCCCCTTGCAAACATCTATATATGGATCCCTCATCCCAGAGATCCAGAGAATGGAATTTTGTATCTTGTAAGGAAGTGTTGTTGGTTTCCTAGTGGAACATCATAGTGTTGGGTGATCTAAGATTTTCATGAGGTGAAGAAGGGATTTCATGCTGGGAGGATGATGCTGGGTTAGATCAATGGGTTGTAATCCTCTC
>APFE031581221.1:75658-88178 GCA_000404065.3 Pinus taeda
TCTTGTATTTGATTTGAATTAATATTTTTTCAAGTGTCAAAAGCAGTTTTCAATTCAAAATCGCAAAGTGTCGTCATTGTCTTCCTTTCGTCTTTTGAAGAGAAAATTGTTAGTACTGTCACTTTGAAAAGATAATTCGGATTTGTACTCAGAATTCTTTTTGTCATCCACACATTAAGAAAGTGGAAAACAAATACATGCATGTGCATTTTCATTTAGACTGCTTGTTGATTTGGATTTAGGATAGTGCATCTAGTGTGTGCTCTCTGCTCTATGTTGAAAGAATCTTACTTCTCTTTCCTTAGTAGCTAGGATTTTCATTGCAAAAAGAAGAATAAATGATTGTTTATTATCTTAGATTGCATTTTAGGAATTGTATATCTACATCACGCAGTGAACCTTAAAGGCAAACTTCTTAAGAAATATCAATTGTAAAATAAATTCAATGAACATAAAAATGCTTTGGAACCTAACGCACAACATTTAGAAGTCTAGGCTAGAGACGTATTTTGGCGTCGTAAAGCCTAGTAACTATCGCTTTCATTGTAGGTTGGGTGATTCCTCCTCTTTGAGATGATAAGTGCCTGTATGGACTTGTGCTCCCACGTAGCGTCGAGTATATATTGGGGGACCACAATAGGCTATATCCTTTATCCTTAGGAAGTTGTGTCTGCCACCCTATCGATTGCAATGCACTGAACACAGCATTCGGGAAGATTGACTGCCGTACCGTAAAAAGTATTCTACAGCTTTGCGATTGGTTTGGTAATCCCTCTGTCTAGATTTCTTGAGTAGTCTCTTTCATTCCTTTTCAGACTCCTTAAAGGAAAAGGTCCATTTGAGCACTTGTCACTTCAGGCTCATTAAAAATCGAAGGCGACCAGAGTCATCTTTAGCTTTTTCTTGACTCTTAAAAATTGAAAAAGAAAGTTGTGTCAAAGCGTCTAAAATTCATTTAATTCGGAATCACTTTTTCCCCTTTATTTTGAGTTGATCGAGTAATCCGCAATCGTGGAAGAAAGTCAATCGAAACCCCATCGTTCATGGAGATTAATGAGTCAACCATCTTTGACTCCGAAAATGAAACTATTCTGGACAAAGCGAACTCGTTTAACCGGATAAAAGTCCCTTGGTTTGCTTGGAACTTGTGTTCCAACATCCTCAGGGACTCTAGTTACTCCAACCATTTATGGTATCCCTGCCTTTATAGAAGAAGTTTTGTGGCCACAAGAGGACATTAGAATTGATCCTAGTGTAACGGTAAATGCTTCTATTCCTAAACCGGCTCCATCTACAGCTGATTCGGAAGGTGTTACCCCTCGAACATATGTCGCTGTAGATTTTATACCTTCTTCGGCACCAGAAATATTTTACGGACCTGACAGTCTACCTCTCCCACCTGGATTGATTGCTATAGAAGATATTGTGGAGGATCCTCCATCCAGTACTCCATTGCATTTTGGAGACGGGATCACCCTATATCCTTCTTCATCAGAAGTTAGTCTCCCTTCATCGCAAGTTCCTGTAGAATCACTAGGAAATATTTTGGATAGACTAGATATGTCTGAACAACCATTGACATCTAGGACTGTGTCATCTGACACAACAGCAGCAAAACCTCCTGCTGCTACTCCAACAATGTTCGTTGGTGTACCATATGTCCCAACTAGCTCTCAACCGCTAGATGGAGTCCATCCAGGGACTGTTTCGACAGCATGGTCTGTTCCCTTTTCTTCGTCCGGAATAATATCTGGAATATGTTATGTTGAGTCTCAGCGAATTGATCCTTCATAGCAATATCAATTTGGTTAGCCCAGTCCCCAAAGGAAAATCATTCCTTTGAGCACTAGATTGTCGTCGTATGGGGGGCAGTATGCCCTTTCATTGTTCCCTCCGGGAGAAAACCCATATGATAGTTCGCAACAGAATTCAGGTCATGCTGGAATTACATCCAGTGGTTGGGTGCCAATACTGCCTCCACAACCAAGAGTTGTATACTCAATGCAACAAAGTCCACCTATGTCATATATCCCCACTACACTGGCTATTGTGACAGTGTCGCAAGTACAAGCGTTGCCTGTTGTATGCCAACCTCAAGTTTCTCGGGTCGTAATACAGCAGCCTCTTGTCTTCACGACGCAACCACAATCACTGATTAGTGGCTCCTTAACTAGAGTGACCCATGCTCAAACAGGTACTATTACCCCTCATCTTGGTCAAACAGCCAGTGTTGGACAACAACAAATGGTTTCACAACCATGGCTGGTACAATATCAACAACCGCAACTCCAACAAGCTTACCAAGGATCTGAGCAACAAATCTTTGCAAGTAATGGGCAACCTTATATTCAAAACGGTCAACATAAATCATATCATAATGGTTATTCCCATCAACCTTACCAAAGTTATCAACATTAAATGCATTATGCTGGTATGCAAAGACCCACTCCTCAAGCAATCCCATCTTATCCTGGGTATGCTTCACCGAACCTGAATCAACAGTTGCCCTTCATGGCAACTTTAGAGTTACCAGATCTAAATCGGCTAACAAACAATCCAATTGCTTATTCCCCTTGGTGGTCAGCGATTCCTCATAAACTTCCATCAAATATTCTTAAATTTAATGGAAATCCGGGTGAAGACCCATCAAATCATGTGATGACCTTTCATTTGTGGTGTTCATCCAACACTCTCAATAATGATTCGATTAGGCTTTGCCTTTTTCAGCGAACTTAATTGGTCTGGCAGCAAAATGGTACATCAAATTGCCTAGAGCTTTATTCGATAACTTCAGCGCCCTTGCCACAACCTTTTTAACCCATTTTTAGTTACCAATAAGGTGCGAAACAAGAACAGAGCTTCTTACCAATTTCAAACAAATGATGGCCACTCACATATCTGATCATATTCATGAGTGGCGACGTCGTCATAGAATGGTAAAAACATATGTTCATGATCAGCTACTAGCTGAATAGTTTATTAAGTCATTGTTACCTTCGATTACAGAAGATGTGGCAAAGGGAAGGATTGTCACTGAAGAGCAAGTCATTGCTCATGCCCAATATCTAGACTTGATCTATACTTAGTCTGGCACGCTCTATGGCAAAATCCCTGATGCTCCTAGACCGGAGTTTTCCATTCCTCCTCCTCCTAAATCAAACAAAGACTCTCATGTCGGTGATGGCGTGATAGGTACGACTAGCACGAAAACCGTAAAGGCTACATCGAAGAAAGCTCATATGGTTTCTAGTCAAAATGCAAATGAAGAACTTCTCGCCTCGGAGGTAAATGCCGTGTCAACTGACAAAGGCAAACAACCGAAGCAACCAGGAGGCAAGAAGAAAAAGAAAGAGAAAAAGAAGAAACAGGAGAAGTCGTCTCCTGAAAAATCTTCAGCAAACCCTTCTGGAGAAAGGAAACCAAGTCATCCACGCTTTATATGCGATGAGGATCATTGGACGAAAGATTGTCCACATAAAGTTGAGCTTAGAAAATTCTTAAAGAATTCAAAAACCTCAGCGGTATTAACTGATCCGTTTCCAAACTGAGGAACCAATCTAGTTGCTAGTGACAATGCTTCCCCATCCCAAGTGCTTATGTTGTCCATTTCAAAACAGCAAAATGATGCTTTGATATCGACAAGGAATAAAGATTACGAGAATCCACAGCTGTCAAACAACAAGGCTACTAATCAACCTAGTAGTTCAACAACAACTTCAAGCGAAGTTGTGCCACCCATCATTCCTGAACTAACGATAAAGCCGCCAAAGGGAGTAGTACACAAATTGACGTGTAATCCTCGTGCCAGAGCAGCACAGAATTATAATATAGTAGAGGACCTGGCCCAATTGCCATCTGCTATGTCGACACTTGAGATACTGCAAAATTGCCCCTCCTAGAAGCAGGCTTTATTATCAGCAATAGGTGGATTGACCCAGCAGATTCCAATCTTGTGGCCTTTAATCATAAAGGATATGACCCTCAATTACCAGCTCAACTCACTTTCCTTATTCAAGTGAAAGCCCTCAACAAAACTCTTCATCGAACAATTATTGATGAGGGGGCATCTACATGCATTATGTCAATGAGTTGTTGGAAAAATTTAGGCTCACCACCCTTGTCGCGATCATCAACGACGTTAAAAGCATTTGATGGACGAACATACACTCCTTACGGGATTTTAAGTAACTTACAAGTCGAACTGGGGGGCAAGACAATAGAAATCGATCTTGAAGTTATCGATAGAAACCTCGATTACAACATCCTATTGGGAAGGCCATGGATTTATGCTATGGCTGTTGTTGTGTCGACATACTTCAGAAAGATTTCATTTCCTTTCCAAGGAGGAATTACAATCGTCAACCAACAAACATTTCTCCCCAATAGTTCACAAGTTACGAGAAGCATTCTGATGATCCACGAAAGCTCTCAGTCGCTTCAAAATATCGGAGTAGGCCTACTAAAAGACCCTACGTTGATGGGTACTTTTTCCCTACCGCCTCCAAACAATATGGCGGAAGTGGCCACGGTGGGAACTTGCAATATGGTGTCTTCCATTCAGATGATGTCCGAACATGATGTTAGCATGGATCATCGCGAGGTTTTGCCTCCAAGCCCAATAGAAATATTGTAGCAATCAATGTTTTCGGCATGGGAGGCAAACCCAAATCAACGCTCATCAAGCGTTTGGATAGATAGGTCTAAGGAATATGGTACCTCTACAGATCCTTGGTCGCATGTACATTCTACAGATGAAGGAATTGTTCAGTCAATGATGATTGACGGGGCACCATGGGAAGATTAACACCATCGTTCCCATCTTCCAAATTATAAAGAAGATTGTTCCAGTGACCTTGATCATCCTTCAGTTTTTTATTTCCTATCAAATACTGTAAATACAATGGATTCTGAGCGAAACTTGTCGAATATTGAAGAGACTATCGCCATCAATATCTTGACCAAACCAAGAGAATATTCATGTCGGCAAATCATGTTCTTCTTCAGAACTAGAAGTATATTACGCTCTCTTTCGCGAGTTCAGAGATGTCTTTGCATGGTCATATGAAGAAATGTTAGGCATTGACTCGAGCATAGTTGAACACGAAATCAAGATGTATCCAGATGTCAAACCAGTACAACAATAGCTTCGGCAAGTGCACCCAAAGAAAGTCGTTTCCATCAAGGCAGAAGTTGAAAAACTTCTCCATGCTAGTTTCATTTACCCAGTTGCTCTAACCGATTGGGTATTATTGTTCCTGTAATGAAAAAGCAAGGAACGATTAGAGTGCGCGTCAATTATAGGGATGTAAATCAAGCTTGTCCAAAAGACAACTACCCTACACCCTTCATTGACTAGATAATTGATGAATGCGCCGGATGTGAAATCTTTTCATTTATGGATGGATTTTTTGGGTATAATCAAATAAATATCCGCCCACAGGACCAGTCAAAGACTGCATTTATTTGTCCGTGGGGCACATTCGCATACCGCAAGCTACCTTTTGGTTTAAAGAACGCAGGGGAAACCTTTCAGAGGGAAATGAATTATGCCTTCCATGACATCAAAAACATCGTTCAACCGTATCTCGATGATCATATAGCTCATTCACAAAAGCAAACCGATCATCTACAGCATTTGAGAGTGATATTTCTACGTTGCCGACACTACAAGATACGACTCAATCCACACAAATGTGTGTTTTGTGTCGGTTTTGGTTGTTTACTTGGCTTTGTAGTCTCAAAGGACGAGATTCGTCTCGACCTGTCTAAGGTCTAGGCAATCATTGATTTGCCTCCACCTTCAAATTTGCTTCCAATTCAGAAACTCCAAGGGAAAGCAAACCTTCTTAGGAGGTTCATTACAAATTATGCCAAACTTTCTAAAGGTTATACACGTCTATTGAAAAAAGAAGTACCCTTCATCTGGGATCAGGTCACGCAAGATTCCTTTGATGCTCTAAAGGAATCCCTAATAAAAGCGTCATTAATTTATGCTCCTGATTATCAAAAAGACTTTAACCTATATCTGGCTATAGTAGATATGACCATAGCAATGGTTTTAGTTCAAGAAGATAATGGAATTGAACATCCTGTCTATAATTTAAGTCAAAACTTAAATGATATGGAAAGCAAGTACTCCTATGTTGAAAAGCTAGCACTCACAGCTGTTCAAGCGATACAGAGATTTCGCCACTATGTCCTCTTTCGAAAAACTACCATTTTGTCAGATTGCAACCCCATGACTTATATCTTGTTGCGACAGTTGCTTGGGGGAAAATATTCAAAATGGATAGTGATTTGCAAGAGTTTGATCTAGAATTCATAAAATCCAAATCAAAGAAAGCCCTGGTTTTTGCAGAGTTACTATGTGACTTCCCATCGTCATCCAACGATTCAACATCCAAAATAACAATCGTGGATGAATCTTTGTTTCTGATATCTTCAAGCGATCCGTGGTATGGAGATATAATCATCTATCTCCAGACCCAAACATATAGGTCTAATGCCTCCCTCTCAAAGCAACGACGTAGTCGATACCAAGCAAAAGAATACATGATCATCGGTGATACGCTTTACCATCAGGGTACTGATACAGTTCTGCGAAGGTACCTCACCCATGAGGAGGCCAAAAAGGTCTTGAATGATTGTCATTCAGGCGTGTGTGGAGGGCATCAATCTGGTTACGAGACAGCACAAAATATTTTACGAGCAGGATACTTATGGCCAACAATGTTCAAGGATTGCATAACTGCAGTCAGAAGTTTCCATGCTTATAAAATCTTCAACCGCAAAACCAGAATACCACCCGCACCTCTGCAACCAGTAGTTGTTGTTGGGCCATTCGCCAAATGGGGCATAGATTTCATGACATGTAATCCCACCTCGGTCAGGGGGCATGGGTATATCATAGTCGCAGTTGACTATTTTACGAAATGGGCCAGGTGATGCCTACATTAAACAATAGCAGTGAAACGACTGCTCTTTTCTTTTTCAATCATGTAGTCTCCAGATTCGGTGTTCCACAAGTTCTAGTCACAGATCATGGATCGCATTTTCGCAATCACATGATGGTTGAGTTGGCTGCCAAATTAGGATTGTCCCATGACAGCTCTACTCCATATTATTCGCAAGCTAACGGGCAAGTTGAGGCGATCAACAAAGTCTTGAAGCGCATGTTGCAAAGGATGATTGGAGTCCATAAACGGAGTTGGCACCTAATCCTGTACTCAGCCCTGTGGGCATACCAGACATCGGTGAGAAATGTGACCAGGCTTACACCCTTTCAGCTGATGTATGGCCTAGAAGCAATCTTACCAGTTCAGTGCAAAATCTCGTCCCTCAAGCTCGCAGTCGACCTTCTCCCCGAAACTTCAGAAGAGGAGGCTCGTTTCTTGGAATTAATCCAACTGGATGAAACCTATCGTGACACTGACTTGGCTAACGAAGCACATAAGAAACGAGTCAAGGCACAGTTTAACAAGAATGTCAAACCCCGTGTCTTCTCAGAAGGTGACCTGGTCTTACTTTACGACCAGGAGTCCGACAAGTTGGGAGCAAGTAAGTTCCAGTCTTTATGGATGGGCCCCTATATTGTTAAGCATGTATTAGCAAAAGGATCCTACGAGTTAGTGGATTATGATGGGATTCCACTGTCGTAACCCCGAAACGAGTTGTACCTTAAGCATTACTATGCCAGACTCAATGTAGTAACCTCTTCATATGCTTTTGTTACATTTTTGTTTTCACTAACAGTAATCGTTTTGGTTAGGTAATCCACTTTTGCATTTGTTGCAGACGTGGAACCTATTGGAATCATTTGTTAGATATGCCGACGGAGTGAGTCGTAGTTTGCGGAACCTATCTTCTGTGGCCTGGGCCATCTTTGATCCAAGTGGCGAGTTAGTGAGTTTCAGAGGGGTATGTATTGGTCGATCAACGAACAACATCGCTGAATACAGTGTGTTGATAGAGCTTCTCTCTAATGCCATCGTGCATGGCATACACAAACTTGTAGTCATGCTAGACTCATAACTCATCATTCTACAGCTCACCGGCATCTATTCCGTGTGGAATCCAGCTATCTATCGCATGTTCCTAAGGGTCAAGATTTTGGAAAGACAGTTTCATTCTATCCAATATCAACATATTTCCATAAACTTAAACACATTAACAGATTCATTAGCAAATTATGTGTTAGATAGACATTTGCAACATTTATAAAAGAAAAGCATTTCATGAATATTTGCATCAGGATCATATAACTTAACCAAAATAAAGCTCCGAAAATCAAAAATATGTATAACTGTTTATGGTTTATGCATAGTATTCTGTGTCCAAGACAAAATCGGTCAAATGACCCAAAAACTCAAAATGCTAGGGGCACCCTAGTCTAATGGTGCTGGTGATAACAAGTCACCGCCTGTACAATCATGCGTAAAAGCCTAGTCCATCGACTCGGCATGCCAGTGGTGTGTCGCTGTAATCTTAGAGGAAGCTCGTCAGTCCTCACATCCAAGATACCAAGGGTGAGACCCTCGATCTAATCCTACAATACTGCAAGAGTCTCGGCCACATCCAGGTCCCGAAGGACAGCCCTCCCTACAGCCTCTCCTGCTAGAACGGCAGCTGGTGCTCTCAAGCGCACTGTTGGTCGCACCGGCCTAATATGTGTATGAGAACATGAGTTTCGATTAGCCTTGATAAAAGAAAGCACAGGAACATTATAAAAGCAATAAACAGAGATATGGTCAGATATTTTACCTATAACACCCCACTGCTCGCCAGCCAGCAGCACCAAATCTGGGTCACCCCGAAAATCCATACCAGCATATGGACACTCGGCATAAACCATTTCCTGACAGTTGAACCACTCGAAGAAGGCATCAAAGAAAGAAACCTGCGACTGACCAGCATGTCGGGCCATAAGGTCAACCCATCTCTGCATCTGTGGCTCAGTCGGTGGTGGCAAACCAAGTGAAATGTATTGTGGCTGCATCAGTGGGATCTTCTCTAAGGCGAAAGTGGTCAAAATAGAACCATAGCCAAAGTTCTTGGATCTTCTGTTTTTCACCTTGGTAATTTGTTCTTTTATCACTGGAAGTAGTGTATCACACCAGTTAAACACCTTTGGTTCGAGGCATTCCAAGGCGTACTACATATAGGACCTATTGGCCAAGTGAAGAGCCTCACTACCAACCAGTCTAGCAAAGGTGAATAGGATAGTCCTCAAGGACCAATTAGTGACATCTTGGATATTGATCTCACCATCCCTGCTCGACTGAGATCCTTCTCTACAGTATTGGCGAATATAATCCCTCACGGATTCGCCCCCACGGGCGGAACCTGATAGTGAGAGAGGGGCACCACGCCTCAATAAACCAGTCAAAAAGTAGATGTCCAAAATAGTCAAGGGGATGGATTTGCCTCTGATCTGGAACACTTGGTTGGTAGGATCCCATGCATTGAGGAAATATTGCAACAAGTTGATTTGTTGCCTCATGCTAGATATGCGGAAGAACTTGAGCAAACCACAGTTCTGCAATGCAGTTACCGTACCCGGATCATGTAAAGCAACCATGTCCTCTTCTTCATGCTCGCGTTCTCGCCATGTAACAACCATTTTTCTCTGAATCTCTAAAAAACAAACAAGAGAAGAGTCAAGATCCTGATTTGGCAAAAAACAGGCAAAATTTCCATGAAAAAACAGTGCACTAGTTTCCGTCCTTGCGCCTATCGTACCCCAGCTGTGTACTGGGTGAGATGAATACTAACTGGCCAATGTCCAGCCCAGTATGCATCGCACCTTTCGATGTACACAGGGTGCGATGGGGGCAGAACGAATTGTTAAAATCCCAGAGGCTCAGGAAAGCAAGGAAATGTGCTCAGAATTCAAAAAGGAAAGAATGCAACTTAAGAGTTGAGGTTTAGCTCCTACCTAGTCCAGACAACGCCGAAAATCATCCATAGAATCTCTTGGAATCTGCTAGTGAAAATCAAGGGGGAAAACACCTCCAAAGTTCCAACAATCCTAGATTCAAATGAAATAGTAAAATGAGGGGTAAAAACAACTTTTAAATTACTTTTCACGTAATTCGAGTAGGGTATTAGTGTTTTAACTCATTTTTCAAGCATGTATTCTCATTTATAATGAGTTTGATGGAGCAATTGAACAGGTAGTACAACCGTCAGAAGAACATAGTGTTAACGGTGAATCGAATATCAATGACCATTATCACGAGAAGTTTTACGCAAAGTTAAAGCTCGTTAAAAATTAAACCTAAGCAATGAGCATATGTTTCGCTAGAGTTTAAGCTCATTACAAAATGAACCAATCTCTGGTAAATAACCATTGTGAATGCATTATCATCAGCTTTTGAGCCTTGGTCGTGTTCTTACATCACCTCCACTCTGTTTTAGCCAATCATATGCCTCCATTTGATTGTTTACCCTTTTGAGGAAAAACTGCGACAAGTGATTCTGTAAGCCATCCTCTTGACATTGGCATGATTGGAAAGTTCCAAACCTTACCTGGAACCAGCTGCTACCCGAAAATATCACTCGTTCCTCAAAAAACGAGTCTCCTTTAAGCTCTTTTCATCTGACTCGTAAAATACGAAAATATTGCTGAGCAATTGGCCTCTCCAGCTCGTTAAAGCTATCAGAAGTGTTATCCCTCTTCTAGATTTTAATATTTTCGGACCTGAGGGATCATTACACAAAAAGATCGAGCGCTTGTCTTGTTCGGCTCGTTAAAAATATGGAAAATTCATCCCTTTCATATTATTTTATACTTTTTCAGACTTAAGAGATTACATGACGAAAAAGGGTTACTGGAGTTTCCTTTCCATCCCTTTTCAGACTCTTTGAAATTGAAAAAGGACCGAGTTATCTTTGTCGTTAAACTCGTTAAAACCAATAGCGACAAACTTGTCCATGCAGACAAGAACGAGTTTCACTGTTGCTAGGCTCGTTAAAAACATAGCGACGGGTTTGCCGAAGGGAAAATATAGAACAAGCATATGTTATCCTCCTCAAGCTTGACAAAAATAAAGAGGTACTAGTCAGCAATGATTGGGGAAAAATTGGGAAGAAAACTTGAAGAAACTTTATTGGTAGCAAGTCACTCTTGAACATGACACTTTCATTGCATCACCATGATTGAGTCGGGTTGGGTTCTTTTGTTCACTGATCATATTACCATCGGTCCACCATACCATCCATTTTTGGGGTTAACGCTACCAATCCATTTCAATGTCACCGATATGTTCAAGAGAAGTCGCTCAGAGAATTCACCAACCCAGCTTGTGTCTCATCTGTTGCAATACCTTCACCCTTCATTCCTTCATGACTGCCACCCTGAACCCTATATCATCAGATCGTTTTCACCTCCACAAAATCATTTGCTCCATTCCATGTTGTAGAGGTGGGATTCAATAAGGCCCTCCTACGATGGGTCACTTCTTATCGACGACAGCTCATTATCCAAGAAGTCGACCTAGGAACAACCCTTTCAGTACTTTGAAGCTTACATGCCTTAAGGGAAAGTTTCTCACTTCCGACGACAGGTTTACATCAATGGCATTCGATCGAAAGATTTTGTGTGGTGTTCGACGCCAAGTCCCATTTTCTCACCACGTGAATTGTACTGTTGTACCTTGAGGGCCATCATCATTATCGGTGATTCCTCTCGCGCTTGTTAACAACTTACATCATTGGCTGGTAATCAGGCGATGTCTTTCCATGTTCGACTCCAGAACATCTTTTCACATGGATCGACTTGTACTACGGGCGAAGATTGAACAAGTTTGAAGACCTTGGATCTAGTTTCATCCATCTGAGCTGTGATATATTCAGGAAAATAAAGACATCAAATGTACATCATTGCTGCACAGATGATCATCCAGATCAAAGGATGATGGCTCTATCAGAATCATCAATCTGCCACACAGACGATTGTCTGTCCTATGTACATGAAAATGAATTTATAAAGCTTTGCATGGGAATGCTTGCCTCAGCTAGATCATGAAAATATTATGAAGATAATGTATTGTATTGTATCTTATTACAGGTCGCCTTCTAGTTAGAAAAACCTCGGATCCTCATGATAAAGCATTTCACCCGACATCAAAAATATTTACGACCTCATGCTTTAGGGGGAAACTGTTATAGACATATTTGGGCACTGCAACCCCAATCATATATGTACATAAACCAAGGGCTTCTGAGTCCCTAAAAGTGTTGTTATATACCCTAAAGGAACAAGGTCAACTGATTACATCATCTCCCAGAAGTTCTCCATGGAAAACTACTCAGAACTGGTCAAAACTGGACCATACAAACTGCTCAGTGCTAAGGGTGCGATGCATCTCACATGCCACATGAAAAAAGTGCAATGCATACTAAAAGCCCTTTCTGTAGGGTGCAATGGGTGAGAGTAGACAAATGGCAGAGACAGTTTGCAAGGTGGATGATCATGGAATCTTCCAAAAACTTCTCCTGTGACACTTGCCTCTCTGAATTC
>APFE031581221.1:105934-120311 GCA_000404065.3 Pinus taeda
TTCTTGATTTCAACCATTTCGTTCGACATAGTTTTAAGGACTTTTTGAAGGCCCTCCATGTCATATGGATCCTTAGTAATCTTTTTCTTAGAGTCGTCTTTAAAGGAGACTTTTTTAGATTTTCTTTCTTCCAAGGCAGTTTTTTTTCTAAGGCAATTACACTTTTTTCTACAGCGAGTGCTTCCTTCATGTTTTCGGCTAATGTGGGCTATTTGGCCCTATCAAAAAATATGGCAATGTTTGAAGGAAAAGCAGTGATATACCACTTGCTTATAACTTGCTCGCTTGGCTTATCATCAGTGGGGATCTTGTTCAAGAGTTTGTTAAATCTGGAGTTAAACTCCTTGATGGGTTCTCTTGACTCGATCCTTAAATTTGAAAGATCATGGACAAGTGTAGCTAAGGATCTGTCATCACTGTATTTGGTGAGAAACTGTTCCTGGAAGATATTCCAACTCATGATGGATCCAGAGGATAAGGAAAAATACCAAGACCCTGCAGATCCTTATAGTGAATAGGGAAACAGTCTTACTACCACATCTTCTTCAATGACTCCCTTTAGATTGACTGACAACATAAAATTGTTTATATGCTCTTCTGCAGAAGTTCCAGCATCTGGATTGAATTTGGGTAACCATTTTTCTGGGTAATCGGGTAAAGGATGTAAAGGTGCAGGCATGGTAACTGCACCAGGACTTCTCCATGGTCTTTGGGCCATTTTAGGATTACCAACGATTGCTTGTGGTGTTCCAGGTGCCTGAGGGGGAGGCAGAAGTACAGACTGAAAAGATTGTGATGCTTGAGATGGAGTCCCTTGGTGAACAATTATATGAAGTGGTGAAATGGGTATATGACTTCGCATAGGTGATGATGAAATGAAAGATGATGGGGAAATGGTTTCGCTACCAGAGCTTTCAGCGGTCTTTTTGATCCTTTTCCTTTCGGGTAGAGGAAATTCAGGTGGCTCAATACCTAACTTTTTGCTTTGGAGTCTAGTAAGATGGGGGGTAAGCGAAATTGCGAATTCTGACTACCTTGTGATACTTCAGATCTCGGAGGGGATATTAAGAATCCCTGAAGTTTTTGGATGATGGATTGAACTTCAGGGGACTCCGGACTTAAGTGTTCTGAAGTATGATGCAATTGAGCAGTAGTGGTTGATTCCTCTTCGTCCCGTCTAGGTACTGGAGATTCCGAATGTGAACGAGATGTCCGAGGAGAGGTGGAGTGTGAGTTACTCTTTGAATGGTTTGTAGGTGTTGGCTTACTCGCCATTCATAGCGGATGGCCCTCATTCTAGCGCCAGAAAATGTTGAGGCCTCAGAAATCGCTACCACAACATTGGGGATAACCACCCGGTCCGGACCTTGGTACAACTCCTTTTCTGTTTGGAATGGTGGCTCCGACTGGAGATAACGGGACCAGTTTCCCGATAATGAAATAAAAGGGATGGATCGGTGATGAATAGATTGCTTAAGTGATAGGCGACTAGCTTATTCTATTGACGAAAATAGGAAAACTAATACTAATCCCGGGAACAACTTATTCATTCAGAATGCAGTGTTAAATAATATTTATCTATTTATCAGGAATATAGATGACTCTGTAAAATAAATAAAATATGTTCAATCATTTAAAGATTGCTTCACATGAATAGTCACAATGAAGCGATAAATACAAATTACTACATTCACTGTTTATATCATCGATACATATATACGTTTGAAAGGGAAGCATGCGATAAACAACCAATAGTGGAATGCATAAGGAATGTTGTAAAAAAATACATATATATATAAGCGATAATAACAAGAGCGATTTAAACAACAATTCATATAACGAAAATGAATACAGACGCAGATAATAGTACCATGTGAGCTGTAGATAAATCCGAAATATCAATCGCTATTCAAAATTATTCCTTCAACATAGAAATGCTTTCAAACAATGACAATAGTGCACATTTGCATAAAAGCCTTCCTCATCAAATTCAGAATAATTGGTCAAGTTTCATAAAAGAATATCCCTGAAGTACAATAGTGCAACTTCATGGTTTAAGTCATATACAAAACTTTTATGACCCTTTCTAAATGCATGAAAGGGTCTATAAATACTACTAAACTAAAAAGATCTATGAAACAAAATCCTATTAAATTGGTATCAGTAAATGCGGTCTATCTCTCAGGGGCGATCTGGCAGTCGGCAAAGTGAGTCATGCCTCAGGTTGTTTGCCCTTAAACCTTAGCTGGCTTATCGTAAGCATTGGTTCTACTTCTGGCAGTTTGTTGAGGCATAAGCTGAATTGGACGGCGAAAGTGGCATCCTAAATGTCAGGTATAATATACCCGACAGCATCGGTTAGGCACTTCAAGATGGCTCTTTGGCTATATGGCTTGATTAAGAAGAACCAATAAGCATCCCATGCCAGACTGTTGATTCCAGCGATCAATCTTGTGCTTTTCTCCAGCTCTGGATAGCATGAGTGCTCTAATATATTTGTTGTTGTTAATTGACCTGGAGTGCATTGGGAAATTATGTTAGATAAATATAGTGTATTATTTACTAATTCAACCAAATTTCCACTGATTGTCCTGCATCTGGAAGTTGCTCTTTCCGCTTTCATTAGTTGCAATTTCCATTTTGTGAATAATATCTCTTTGTGCTATTCCAGAATTCTCGGTAGATTAGCTGCCCGGCCTACATCGGAATCCTGCCATTCTATAAAGTTTGTCAGTGTTTCTTCGGCCTGATCCAAGTCAGTCCTTGCTTTGTCTACCTTTTCGCTTATAGATGCTGCCAATTCACACAATGGTTCTGCTCGTATAATGTGTTGACATAATAGCTTAACTTGATTAATCAATCCCTTATTTAGCTGAAGCGCTTCCGCCTTGAACTCATCTATCTGAGGGAGCTTTTTCATTTGCTCAATTTGAGTGGTCAATTGAGCGATTTGTTCATCTTTCGCTTTCATTGTTCCCTCAGTTGATATTCTTAACAGCTCCAGTGCTGCTGATAGCTCCTTTTGCCTTTGTATTACACCTTCATCAATTCTCTGCTTTTGCTCTTGTAATTGCTTGGTCAGCTGATTATTTTTCTGCTGCTATACTAGCAATTCTTTCTCTGCCTGCTCTGCCCTCTGCTGAACTTCTGATAATCTCGCTTGTAGCGACGAGATGTCCTGATCCTTGGCTTTTAACAAATTGCTCACCTCCGATGCTTTATCAATGGTCGCCGCCGAATATGCTCCAGCGAACTGTGATAGCTTGGTTAAGTTGCCGGAGGGGTTGAATTCTTCTTTCCACACTACATTGCCCATCACTGTTGATTCACGGAATAGGGAAGGTTGATCAGTCCTTTTCCTTTTCCTCTGTCTCTTTACGACAGCTTTATGCTTGGGGCTATAAAATACATCTAAACGGGGGATCTCTTCAATTTGCAAAACGATCTCTCCCGTTGGATCTTTAGGAATTATTTCCAGTTCTTTTGTTTTGGGTAGACCGCTGGTTTCACCTGAAACTGGTTTCGATGTCGCTTCCTGTGTATCACCTTCTTTAGAAACCTCATCATCTTTCAAGCACTCTAAGTTATTGATGATTGTACTGAATTGCTGCCATTGCTGGAGCAATTTCGGATCATCTAGTGTATCATTGTTATTCCTAGAGTTGCTTTCCTCTTGTGACTTTGCATGGGTTTCTTCTTGTCGCTGCACATTTTCCTGGGTCACCTGTTGCCTTTGGCTGTGCATTTCCTCCTATTGTTTTGATGTAGTAGGAGGTGGTGTATTATTTCGCTGCTCAGACTCGCTTGACCTGGTTGTTTTCGGTCTAGTCGCTAACAGGTCTAAAGGCAGAGTTTGCAACCTCTGTTCTCTAATTCTGTTAAATTCAACAAGCCCTTCATCATTATAAACATTTCTGGCAAGCGACTTGACTTGATACAGTGATTCGGCTGATGTGAACAAATCTTCGAATTTGTCTTCTTTGTGCTCCACCTTGGCCAAATTGGCCGGGTCCAGCGCATTGTAAGCGATCTTTCTTGGATCATACTGCCTTCTTGGTAGAGTAGCCAGAGTGAGAAAATTAATTTTCCCGGCTTCCTTCTCTGCATGCTTGATATCATGCAGGGTATATACTCTAATTCGTAATGGAAAAGAAGGCCAAATATGTTTTTTAGCTCTTTTCAGGGTCTGGGTAACCCCTTCAGTACTTATTTGATAAGCTACCTCCCTGGCAAGTAGCTTATTGGGGATGTAAAGTGGTAGCACATGTGGCTTAGCCTGACTGCCAAAAACTCTGATGTAGGTGAATTTCTCCTCCCCAAACCAACTTGCTACTGCAATCAAATCTACCCCTACTTGCTCATAAATTTTCGGGGCAGGCTTATTAAAAATTGAATAATGAATTGGCAACATAAAACCGTTGCAGATTTGGTACAGGTGGTGCTTATAACTAGTCTTCCATAGTTTTCGATGATATATGTGAATGGGTGTCGGGTCTTGCGATGTCCACCTCCATCCCAGCACAGGAAACTCAGAATTAAAACACAACACATCCATAATATAGGCACTATAATAAAATGGCAGAATAACCCTCTCTGTGACACGATAGTCAGACCTGAAGTCGAGGATGGCTTTGGCTAAATTGTCGGATAATATAGCTGCCCAATCCATGATTTCTCCACTACATGCTGCCTCTATTAGGGGAACCATTTCTATGGTGAAATTGGCAGAGTCATGCAATCCCCATAGCCTACACATCATAATTCCAGCATAACAGTAAGGAGAACACAGGGAGTCAACTGAGTACTTACCCGAGGTTTCATGCTTGTGTTTTGCTGGATTCTGTCTCCAACCTCGAATTGGTTCAGACTCGGTCTCGTTCTCTGCTCGAAATTTCTCCAAAAATGCAGCATTATATTTCTTCTCTTCTTGCGGCAGGTGATACATTAGCCTTAGGTCTTCGGCTCGAAATGAACCGAAAACCCTCCCATCCGCAGTTTCAAATAGTCTATTGATAATTAGGAGTTCTTGGATTGCCCACCTTACCACATCCATGTAAGGAAGAACTTGTTCCCGAGCCGCTATCCTGTGTAGGAAGGAGTCGGCCAAGTCCTTTAAATTGGCATCAAATTTGCTGGTATTATCACATAAAATCTCTACTTCGATCACCGTTGGCCCTTCTTCTTCAATCAAATTATAAGTCCCTTGCCAAGTGGTCCTGGTGAGTCCTAAGCATGTTGTATCTGATATCAGCCCTTTATTCTTTCCAGTTGGATCAACGACAGCTAGCCCTGCGGCTGGCGGAGCAGTAGGCATTGTAGTCTTCTTGGATTTCTTTCCCATTCCTTCTGTTTCTTATGGAAGAATTCTGCGCAGAGTGAAGCATAAGCAGCAAACACATGCAACAATAATGAATTGAAACAGAATGAATATATATATATATATACTATTATATATATAATATATATTATATTATAATATATAGATATATATATATATTATATATATATATTATATAATATTATTATATATATTTATAATATAATATCTTGGCGCATTCATAGTAATTAATCGACTTAAGGTGGCCTTAGGATCAAATTCGTGGATAGGCTTCAAGCCTGCTATTCTTATTAAATGGTCGTTATGGCCTGTCAGTCTCATTAATTACAGTTGCTTCGATTAATGGCCGAATGATTTATTCGAAGCATGCTTAGGGTGATTTGGCGGTTTGAATGCGAATGAGCGGCTTTTCCAAAGGATATGGCCTTAATTACGAATAAATTATATTAAACTGCCTTTATGACTGTTACTTTGAGAACTGTGCTATTTTACCCTTTACGTAATCGGGCATCGAGAAACGCTAAGTTATTGCATTGGTTTTGTTTGGAATCCCCGATCGCCGATAGCGATATAGCATCATGCCGGGCATAGCTGGTAGGGCCGCTTAGGATGAGGGCATGGCAAGTCGCCGATCGCCGATAGTGATATCGCATCGCATCGGACGAGGGGGAGCTTAATTGTGCTTTAAACGTTATCGCCGATTGCCGATTTCGCATCGCCGATTTCGCATCGCATCTCAGCAAGGATCATTACTCATGTTACTTTATGATTTGCCGATATCTGATTGCGATTTCGCATCGGCGAAAACCAATATGTCCCTTAAGTTGAGCTTTCTTTGTCATTGCGATATGCGATCTTGCGATCGCTTTATCGCAATGATAAAGGTAAATCGTTTTATGCTGGGGTTTATCGGTTGGTTTTATTAAAAAGGCTTTTTTAATGATGTTTCCTTTGATTCAAGCTTTTTTTTGAAATAGAACTTTTAAATTAATACCAATTTGAAACAAAAATAAAAAAGGGACCCATTTCACATTATAGTTTTGGAATTTAAATGATATGAAATGGGGGATTTGTTGTATGGCGCAACAGGATATTGATATCCTTGCATTAAAGAAAAGGTTTAAAGTTCTAAATATATAACATATAAAAACTCTAGAATTGTTTACAATCCAATAAGAGAAAAATGTATTGTTAAACCATATAATTCAATTAAATAAATAGGTTGAAAATATTGAACAATAGGTTGAAGCATTAACTAAAGAAAGGACAAAGCATGTATGTCATGTTGATAAATCTAGGGGCAGCTAGATTAGGTGATTTTTCTTCTTTGATAATTATTGTGATGTATTTTTACTTAAATTAATTATATTATTCTTTCACTTGGTTATTATTATTATTTTCTTCATCAAACAACTACCAAGCCCTAAAGAATAATGAGACAAAGAACAAAATATATAGGCGATCAACCAGGGACAAAACCACTTCAACTGAGAGGAAAACCCACAAGAAATATTCTCTTATTATAGAATCTTCAATTAACGAATTCCAATACCTATGACCTTTGATAAATACCCTCCAAGACTAAGTAAAACCTTTCTTCCTTAACAAGCTTTCCTTCCAACAACTTCTGCAATTTTGACCTCCCAATAGATTCTTTTGCAACTTTGACCTACCCAGCAAACTCATCGCCAACTTCGACCGGACCAACAAACTCTTTTACAACTTTAAAGTGTCCAAAAAATTCTTCTGCAACTTCAACATGCCCAACAAATTATTTTAGAACTTCGACTTGCCAGCAAATTCTTCTGCAACCTCAACCTTCCTAGGAAATTCTTCTACAACTTCAACCTAGCCAACAAATTCTTCTGCAACTTCAACCCAACAGTTTCTTCTATTAGAAAATTAGAGCAATGGAACACATATTACATAAACATATAATTTTCTAACAACTAGTATCAGAGCCGAAGGTCTATTTGGCTGATAAACTCGCAGGAAAGAAGGGTTCCTCGTTCGAGTGGGAGAAATGGCAGAAGATGGTAAGTTTAGGGTCGAGAAATTGAATGACCAAAACTTTTCGCTGTGGAAGATGCATATGGAACATTATCTGTATCAGAAAGATCTGTACCTACCATTGGGTGGAAAAGCAAAGATGCCAATGGGTATGACAGATGAAGAATGGAACCTTCTCGATAGAAAGGCACTCGGAACAGTACGGTTGTGCCTCGCAGCATCGATCGCCTTCAACATTTTGAAGGAAACAACGACAGAGGGTTTGATTAAGGCGTTGGCGAAACTATATGAAAAACGCTCGGTGCCAAACAAGGTAATTCTTATGAAACGGTTATTTAATATGAAGATGTCAGAAGCTGGATCTATTGTAGACCATTTAAATGGTTTAATAATGTTACAAGTCAGTTAATTTCTGTAGGGGTAAACTTTGATGATGAAGTTAGAGCTTTGTTATTCTTGTGCTCATTGCCAGAAAGTTGGAATGGTTTAGTAATGGCCATTAGTAAGTCTGTTTCTGGATCTAGTACTTTCAAGTTTGATGATGTTGTCGGCGCTATCCTTCACGAGGAAATGCAATGGAGAAGCTCCAGAGAGACATCAGGTAATGCTTTGACTGTAGAGCCTAGCAGAAAAAAATGGAAAAAGAAAAGAGCTCAGGATGTCACAGTAAATTAAGGAAAAGCAGATCCAAGTCCAGATCAGGGATAATGTGCCAGAAATACGGAAAGAAAGGACACCTAAAGAAAGACTGTAAATCTCAGAAGGGAAAAGATGGAGATGCACAACAAGAAAACAATCATGAAGCAAATGTGACAGGTGAGGTGATACAAGATGCTTTGATTCTTTATTTCAAAAATATTACTAATTCTTGGTGTTAGATTCAGGGGCCTCATCCCATGCCACACCTGATAAGAAATATTTTCATGACTATGTTCAAGGAGATTTTGGACAAGTCCGTTTGGGTGATGATAAACCCTTTAAAATTGTTGGAATGAGTAAGGTTCTTGTAAAACAACAGAATGGAAACCAATGGCTACTAAAGGAGGTAAGGCATGTTCCAGATCTAAAGAAAAATCTGATTTCAATAGGGCAGTTAGATGGTGAAGATTGTGTGACAACTTTCACAAATAAAGCTTGGAAGGTCACCAAAGGAGCCCTGGTAATAGAAAAAGGCAAAAAGGTTGGTACATTGTATTTATGCAATGGTATTTCTAACTCTATTAATGCTTTAACTTCCAAAGGAGCAGATGCAACATTATGGCATCATAGGCTTGGACATATGAGTGAAAAGGGGATGAAGATTCTTCACTCAAGGAATTTGTTGTCGAGTTTGAAGAATGTTGATTTAGACTTTTGTGAGAATTGCATTTATGGAAAATCGAAGAGAGTCAGATTTCTCAGAGTTGAGAAAGAAAAGGAGAGCGAAAAATTAGAGCTTGTGCATACATATGTATGGGGACCTACTCAGGTATCATCTCTCGGGTATGATGATTATATGTTCTTGATGTTTCCTAAATTATCTTCATGTGATTCTACCCTTAATTTTCCTTTTTTAAGTTTCCTTTCCTTGTCTTTTCACCTTAGCTCTAATACCTTGTTGAGAAATTTAGGGGCCACTATATTAGGTGATTTCTCTTCTTTGATAATTTCTTGTGATGTATTTTTACTTAACTTGATGATATTCTTCTTTCACTTGATTATTATTAGTATTCTATTCATCAAATAACTACCAAACCATAAATAACAATGGTACAAAGGACACAAGATATAAGTGACCAGTCAGGGCCAAAACCTCTCCAACCGAGAGGAAAACCTACAAGAATTCTTCTATTCTTATAGAATTTTCAATTGACGAATTCCAAGTCCTATGACCCTTGAATAAGACACTCCAAGACCAAGTCAAACATTTATTCCTTAACAAGATTTCCTTCAAACAACTTCTGCAATTTCCACCTCTTAGTAGATTCTTCTACAACTTCGACCTGCCCTACAGATTCTTCTATAACTTCAACCTACCAAGCAAATTATTTTGCAACTTCGACATTCCCAACAAATCCTTCTGCAACTTCGACCTACCCAACAAATTCTGCTACAACTTCGACTTGCCCAGCAAATTATTTTGGAACTTCATCCTCCCTAGCAAGTTCTTCCACAAATTCAACCTGCCCAGTAGATTCTTCTAGAACTTCATCCTACCTAGAAGATCCTTCTACAACTTCAACCTGCCAAGAAAATTCTTCTGCAACTTCGAATTGTCCACCAAATTCATATGGAACTTCAACCCAACAGTTTCTTCCTAGCACTTCGACTTTCCCAACATCTTTTCCAACAGTTTGATTTTCACAACAACTTTCCAGCACTTCAATTTTCCTATCAATTGTAGAAACCCTAGCATGAAAGAGAGAGAGAGAGGCCCAAAACTTTGATATTGTATTTTTCTTCTTTTTTTCCTTTTCCAACTACTTTCTTGAGGATATAAAACTTTATTGAAAGTGTATCTGAATGAGGTCGAGTTCCTTCTTATTTATAGGATTTTGAGGGGTATGTATTGCTATCTTTAGGACAACTTGTCCCTTCATGTAGGCCGACTTGATATTTGCATCATGACGAGGTCTTCGAGGGTCTTTTGACTTTCTTTTGACTCAAATAATTTTTCTTTACAATATGTAACATACCCAAAAGGGTCTTTCATACATCACAATGACTCAATTGACTAGTAGACTCAATGGAAAGCCCTAGAAGCACTAAATGGGTTCTTGACCTGAAAATAAATTTCCCTTGAGCATGAAATCCATGCCTCAAGAATAAAAATAATAAATTTATTTTTCTCATTACATCAAATACATAGAATCATGATTATATATGTCGTGATGAAGACCAAACCTAGTTACTTATTTCGACATGTAAAATTTCTCCATCAACACCATCTGCATCAGCAACACCAACAACATCAATTAATCCATCAAAAGAGTTAGCAGAAGACCTTTCCAATTTAATTTTAATGGAGGTTGAAGTGGAAAAATTGAAAAGAAACATTACTGTAAAAAATGAGGAATTACATATTTTAAAAGAGAAGATTATTGAGAAAGATGGCACTCGGTTATAGCTTACTATGAGCTCAAATCCAAGCTACAACGTGATTAGTGTAGTTGTAAAACAGATTGAGAGGGAAAATGTATCTTATTGGATTAAAACATATTATGTGGGATCATAAAATAGAAGAGAAAACCAAACTTTGGAATTCCTTCAAGCTAATTGGTGATTAGTATGAATTGGCATACTAGACACAAAAAATAACCCAAGAAATATGGAATGAATTAGATAATAAACCTCAAATGGGTAATAAAATGATAAATCATAAAACTTCTTAATTCTAAGACATAGGAAGAATTAAATCCGTTAGGAGTCACCAATAGAACCTCATTGATTATGGAAACATATGAATAAGAAGAATTTGACTCAAAAAGCACAAAATAAATACAATGCAATAGAAAGGAATGTAGATAAGTTTATGAACAAGTTCAACAATCTAGTAGAAATGAGTTTACCTACCTACTGGGTGAGAAAGGTAATTTGATTTCACTAGAAACTTACAAATAATTGCTACTAAAAGAAAGGAATAAAGTTGATAAGTTCTCAGACATGAAAAAAAGTTGAGGTCAAATAGTGGTGGATAAATTAATTAATGATTTTTGCGTATTATGGCAAATCAAAAACTTGTTTTCAACAATGCCAACCTATGATATGTATACAAAGGTAGACATTGCATATATAAAAATTTCCACATTCAATTACCATGTGGATAAATATTGGAATTTCCTTGCTCATGTTACCTTATGAAGACTTATCCAACAACTAGAGAATGGAAGTGTACTGCACTCAATAGTTGGCAACCATTCAACTTATTTATCCAACTAAAGTTTATTTTTGTAATTTAGTTTTAAAAAGTTGCTTCTTGTAAAAGATTGTTGTTAAGATTCATTTTTGTATAAAAATAAGAAAAAAATCGATACTAAGGGATCGAGAATTTGAGTTTTTCAAAAGCATTGTAATATGGATAAGATATTTTAATCGTTTTATTAGATTTACTTTCCTGATAGTGGCAATTTATGTTACAAGTTTGTAAGTATTTCTATTGTTAATAAAAAAATATTCTTCATACTTGTTTCTTTGTATGAACAAATCTAAATAGTGATTATTGGGCACTACCTCCCCTTTCATTGTCTAGATTAATGTTCTGAAAAATAAATTGTCTATGAATGATTCAGTCTGTGTCCAATAGGATTCAATATGTGTCCAACATACTTCCTTTCTCATAGAGTTATTGGAGAAAAATTCCTATGTAGAAATTAAGCATGTTATGTTTCTATTAAATTTTTATGCTTAGTACAATTTCCAAAAATGCAGGGTTTGGTTTAATTTAATATTCTTAAACTTCTAGTTTATGTTTCAATATATTCTTCTTAGCCTCCATCTTTACCTGATTATTGTTTATCATGTGGGATAATTGCCTAAAGATTGATATTATAGTTATTGTCCATAAAATAGTTGAGGAGCCAATATAAAATCTGATTATGTTGATTATCTAAATGAATTTGTGCCTTGGCATAGTTCTATAGCCAAGAACATCCCAAGTAACAACATCAAATTGGTTCAATTTCTAAGGATCGAATATACGAAGATATTTTTCCTTGGGTAGAATGATATATACCTCTTCTCATTGGTGAACAAGACAAATGTTGGTTAAAATCATTCGCATGGTGAACTCCACATTACTCATCCCGGAATATTGAAAGAAGCATGCATAAAGTAATTGGAATCTTAAAGAAGTTCCATTATTATCTAATCGAAAAAACTTGTCTCGCAAAGGAATTTAAAGGAAAATAAAGCAGATACTTCTTCACAAGCTTATGTTTCCCTTAAAGATATTGAATTTGAATAAAAGTTACCAATATCTTCCACTTTAATCAAGCCAATTATTATTTAACATGACACAAACATACCATTTCTCTTATTTCTTAGGATTCTCCTATTCTACTTTCCTATAAGGAACCATATTTAAAATCCTACCTAAATCCTCTTTCTCTTGAATCCCAACAAGCTATTTTGAAATACTTGATGGATGATGTTGTAAATCCCCCAAACGTATATGCCTTAGTATATACCAGATATGCCCCTATTTAGTTGTCTACAAATCTACATGATTTTCTTGAATATTATCTCAAGCATCTACCTAGGTTTAATGGAGAATCAAGTCTCATGGTTGAAGATCATATGTCTTCCTTACATAAATTTTTTGATGATATTAATATAGAAGAAGAAGAATATTTGTTGATAATATGAGTATCTTTGTTTATTATTTGGAAGAAGGTGTAATGAAATGGTTCAAATAACTACTAGCTAATTCAATTGCCTCATGGCAAGCTCTTGAAGTAATTTTCATGAGACAATGGGGTGAAAAATCATATCACTTTTTTTAGCTAACAGAGTTTGGAGCCTTTAATAAAAAGAGTGGGGAGCCAATGCTTGAATTTACTAAGAGGTTTAATAAGATCTATAATAAAATCATTGTATGTATTAAGCCCTCAAAACCAATTACATAAGAAACATATGTTGTTGCATTTAACTCCAACTTTGCTCTAATGTTGAGGGAGAGAAGGTCTCCAACTTTTTCAGTTGTTATCACTCCGAAATTTCCAGGGGTTGTTCAATGCATTGAAAGGAAATATCAGAGGTAACTACAAACCTACTTTAGAGCTTAGGATCTAACCTTCCTAAACTCAAAGAGGGCTCTCTCTATTTGATTTAACTTTTTTTTTTTTATGGGTTTTATGCTATTTATGTATGTTTAATTGGATTGGTTTTGATTAGTTGGTGGAATTAATGAACTAGATGAATAGGTGATTTTCCATTTCCATTAGGCCATGAAGTCAATATGACTTTGAAAACAGAACAACAACAAACTATAAAGAAAGTGTTACAGGGCAAGATAGGTGAGCAATATCAGATCTCATGGTTGAATGATGAAATTATTTTTTTTAAGTTGGGATCAAGGAGAAATTAAGAATTCCTTAAACCCGATACTGAAGAAGGATGAAGAAAATCAATTGAGATATAAGGGCAATTAAGAATTCTCTAAACTAGATATCAGAAGAAAACATAGAGATGTATAACAGTTAAAAGCAAAGTGTAATGTTTAAGCAAATTTTGCAGTAAAACTCTTGTTATAACATTCAAATTTAGAACACATGAAATTTTATGGAATACTTAGAAAGAAAACATGAACAATTGAAATTTATACTTCACTAAGATAGCTCAACACATGAATCCTATAAATAAGTTTCTTTATAACTTGTTTTTTCTATCAACTAGAAGTTGGTACAATAACCCTTAGGTAATAGATTAGTCAGCTACAGAAATATTCAGAAATCCACACTAGATACTTCGAATGATGAAGTATTTATACAAACTTTTACAAAAATATTTTGTCAACTAACTAGGATTTATTTAAGGAAAATAAATATCTTTATGCAAAAAGATAGTGAAACCTGTTTACCCTACTGAGAGTTGTCCATTTTTATTTGATTTTTGTTACTTGACTTCTTCTTTCATCTGCTTTTCTTTCATGTTTTCTGCTCCTTTTACCATGTTTGTGCCTTTCATTGTTATGAAACCAGCTCACAAAAAGATAGAAAAGAGAGATCCACGCCTTAGAATTCAGCCTCTTCGAGGGGGCAACCCCCTTTACATTACATAAATGAACAATTCTCCGATGATACAAATGACAAAACCTCCTTTCTATATGTAGGAGTCTAAGGAGTCACAATATAATCCAGCCGACCTAACAATAATAATATAAAGCCACAAAAATAATAATAGAAGGATTCTATGGGGCACAGAAATAACAATATGTGGGTAATAGGGGCACAACAATATTAATAAGGGGTACAACTACAATAGTAATGGGGTCATCACTAGTATTATAGGGACCCAACATGCCCCTCTCCTTCAAAAAAGTGTTGTCCTCAA